>BSBK01007963.1:432500-600000 GCA_027943335.1 Chamaecyparis obtusa
TGAAATGTTGATGCCAAAAATTAACACAATCAAATCCAGAAATGCTCATGAATTGTTAATATGGATTGTGGAAATCTGATATCACTAATTGGTAGGATAGATTCACCCATCTTCTTCCAAAGGGCACAAATTCATTATCACTACTATGGATTACTTTACTAAATGGGTCGAGGTAGTCCCTCTAACTATAGCTGATGGCAAGTTTGTGGCTATGTTCATACTGAACTATATCATCTGTAGATATGGTGTACCCTCATCCATTATCACTGATAATGGGGGACAGTTCAAAAATAAGGACCTAAAAAACTTATTTACCAAATTTAGAATCATTCAACATTGGTCATCTATCTATTATCCTTAGGGTAATAGACAAGCAGAGGCTTCTAACAAGACAATTCTCAAAATCTTGCATAGAATAGTTCACAAATCTGGTAGAGATTGGCACCTCCATATTAATCCTGCCTTGTGGGCCTATAGAAAAAGAATTTGAACACCACCAAGGGCCACACCCTTTTCCTTAGTCTATGGAGAAGATGCAGTATTGCCTATTGAGGTTGAGATTCCAACATTGTGAGTCTCTCTGAAGGGCCTCATCACTGATGAAGAAAATAGAATATCTAGGATACAAGAGCTAGAGTTACTGGATGAATGACGGAAGGTGGCGTTCGATCATCTTCGAGCATATCAAAAGAGAATGTTCAAATCTTACAATAAGAAAGTTAGACAAAGGGAATTCCAAGTGGTTGATCTCGTCCTTAGAGAAAACCCAAAGAATCAACAGCAGAGGGTCCAGAAAGGGAAGTTTGAACCAAATTGGCTTGGTCCATACATTGTTACTGCAGCATTTGGGTCTGGCGCATATCGACTCTCCACCACTGAAGGAGAGTAAATCAAAGAGCCAATCAACGCTCTTCATTTGAAGAAGTTCTACAGCTAAGACATTCTCTATATGCTCATGTACATACTTATTGATCCTAAAAAAATCCTTAAAATGGTATATTCTCAAAAATCCTAAAAATTACAAAATAACCTGGAAAAATGATCATCTTAGTGAAAACCTGGTAAACAGGCACCTTGATAATAATTTTAAAAAAATACAAAAACTAAAAAATACAAAAAAATAAAAAAAGAGAAAAATACAAAAAAATAAAAAAGATAGAAAAGTACAAAAAAAAATTGAAAAAGAAGAAAAATGTGCCATTGATGAAAACCTGGCAAATAGGCGTCATGGTAGCAAAAATAGAATCTTTGCCAAGATGGTGAAAACCTGGTAAACAAACATCTCTTGCTTCCTAAAGCTATATCTCATCTCAACATCGCTTGGGGGGCACTTGCTTGGTCTAGGGGTCATTGTCCTATCGCTTTTGGAGACTCTTTTGTGCATCAGTCACCAGTAGTTCTCACTACGTCTTCTTTTTGATGCCTAGCTACTTATGAGATTTCTCTCCTTAAGGATCTCTTGTGTATCAGTTTCCAGTGGTTCCCACTATACCTACCTATTGATACCTAGCTCTTGTTCAACCTCTCTCTTTCGGGATCTCCTCCTTACATCAGTCACTAGTGGTTCTCACTGTGTCTGCCTACTATTGTTTTTCTAGTATCTCTAACATTTATCACCTTGAGGATCTCTCTCGTATCAGTCACCAACATTTCTCACTGCATTTTCCTACCGATACTTCATTTAGCTTCTCGATATCTTCTTGAGACTTCATCTCTCGCGACGGTCACCAGTGGTTCTCACTGTGTCTTCCTACTGTCACTATCCTGTCGAGACTTTGAATATCATCTTTATGATTCAACTCTAATCTACTTGAACACGAACTTAAACTGAAACTAAAACTAGATTTTTGGTTATCTGAGGCATGCTGAGCTTTGTTTTCTTTGAGTGCTTGTTTGTTTTCTTTGATCTTTTCTTTTCTTTTTGCTTGCTGGTTTAGTTCCAATGATCCAAAGAATCTATCTAAGAGGGGTGTCCATCTGTAAGAGCCTCCATCTCATATTGGATGGCCATGCGTATCTTGACTCCTTTTATATGGACGCTTTGGTGAGGTTGGTTCTTCTCCTTGTCTTTTTTGAGTGACTTCTTTTTGCTACAAGTGAAATAGCAAACGCTCGTCCTGCTAAGTGAACGTAAGGGCCCCTGCGAGCACTTTTGAAATGCTTATCTTTCACCTAGAAAAGGGAAGAAACTCCTACATGTCTGGCATGTTTGTATGTAAGCAACATTCTGGTCATTCTAGCAGCTTTTCTCTAATGCTTATGTTAACTTGCTAAATCAAAAGGAATAGGTGTTCAGGTCATTCTGGCTTCTCGTGCTTTAATGCTTACATCTCATTCCGACAAATCTAAGACTTATGTCATATTCATATTCTCATGATTGCAATATCAGTGAGGGTTGTATGGCATCTTGCAATTGTCTGTACCTAAAAACTCTATGATGATAATATGATGAGTCCAACAACCAAGTCCTAGGGCTTGCATCTAGCTTAGGCTTGCATTTTCATTCTAGGCTTGCATTGAGATAGTGTTTTGGTGCTCTCTTGATTGTCTTCTTCTGAATCTATTCATCAAAGGTTCTCATCTTTTGTCAGAGTTTCATCATGATTGCACAAGTTTTCAAGATCAGAATCAAAATCTGATATCTCTATATGGCTCAAAATCACATTTTAAATTCTGAGTTCCTTTGGGATTGGACGCTTGTGCAGTCAACCTTCTGTCGTCATTTTCCTGCCAGATCCTCTTCTCCTCATCACTCTCTCAAGATCTTCAATCTTTTCATCAAAGTCAACTCTAGTCAAATTCAATCAACCATGGTCAACCATGGTCAAACTTGGTCAACGGGACCTCTGATTCACTCCAAATCAAATTCTGCATTTTCTCGATGCTTCCTTAATCTTCTCTGAATTCTTCTAGATCTTTGATCTTATCTTTATTTGCAACCTCTTGCTGTCAATCATCTTCTGACATGTCATCTTTCAATTTATCTCCCGAGGGGGCAAGATGATTGCATCTTAAATCTTGTTGAATCAATTCTTGAATCAGTCTGATCTAAATCAAAGTCCTCATCGCTTGGGGCATCCCTTCACTGAGGGGCATCTTTGTCCCTTGTATCTGGTCATCTGGTCATCTATCTTTTAGGTATCTAGGCAATCTAACTTGGATCGTCAAGGGCCAAGCTTTGTTATGGAGATGGTTCTTGAAATCTTTTAGGTATTGGGGCAATCTAACCCTAGTTCCTGAGAGTCAAGCTTCGTTCTAGAGATGGCTCTCAAAATCTCTTTTGGACCATTATCTAGGAAATCTAACCTGGGTCTCGGAGGATTAACCTTTGTATTGGGGCAATCTAACCCTAATTTTCAGATAGTCCTAAAATCTTCATCAATTGGTATTAGGGAAATCTAACCCTGATTCCGGTTCTCTTTTGGACCATCATCTTCACAATCTAACTTAGACTTTGGAGAATCATGCTTCTTTCTGATCGGTGTCTTGGCAATCTAACCTAGACTCCTGAAATCTTCGCTCATCTGTCACATCAGACTATTCTTTGAATCAACACGCTACTCGCACATCGATTCAAAGAGGGGCAAATGTAATACCCCAAAATTGGCACCTATCAATTTTAATCAATTTTGGTGCATTCCTCAAATTTCTGCATCATCGAAATCCTACTTTGCTAGGCAATTTTCTCTCTCCTACCTGACTTTATTTGACTTGATGTCAATTGCAAAAACCCTAATTTGCATTAATCTTACGCTATAATTAATTCCTAAGTCTTTGACTTTATTAGCTAAATAATCCCTATGATAAATTAATTTAATTCTAAAGTCCTAAGTGCTTTAAATTAAATTAAAATCTACCTCCTTTAGCTAATACCCATAAAATGAATTAATAAATTGCTTGATTATTTGAATGGACACTCTTATTTGAATTATTAATTCAAAATATTCAAAAGGTCACCCATATGTGGCAATAAACATTATTTTAATTAAATAATTCATTCTTTTTTGTCTCAATTGGGAATGAAGGGTCAACCGTTTTGAATCAAGAAACTCTTCATTCCTCTTCTGGGTTTGTCTATTTAATGAACCTCCTTCCTCATTTGAAAAAAGGGGGACATTTTGAAAGTAAATAAACTATAGTGAAATTTTGTCTCATTTACTTTCATATTTTCAAGCTCATTGCATAATTAGTTTACTTCACATTTTTAGTGTAATTGCACTTTCATAGTAGATTAATTTGTTCATTGCCATTAGTTTAATTTGCACCTTTATTTTCAGTCCTTTAGATTAAAATCTGCATTTCATATTTACTTCCAAGTTTTTAGATTAAAATCTGCATGTCATATTTACTTCCAAGTTTTTAGATTAAATTCTACACTTCATCCTAGATTACAAACTGCATCTTCATTCTTAGATTAATCTCATTTTTCTCATCATTCTAGCTTTCAAATCCTCCATATTAACTCGGTCTTATGGTTGTTGGCTCTCCAATCTGAGAGTAATTAAACACCTTAGTTAATTAGGAGGCAACAGGTTGCTTCACCATGAATTTTGAAATGAGTAATCAATACTCATTTTCATAATTTGATTGTGTGAGTAATGACTATGTTGCATGTGTAATTGGATTAGAGGTCCATGGTCAACCACATATAGTTACCAAAGGCCTTCAAGAAAACAGAGCCACACAGTCCAATCAACTTTCAAGTAGTTGCAAATAAAGAAACTAGATATATACAGTTGGGGCGTCAAACTAGAAGAGAATTATGGATTCCCTTGTCTTTCCAACCACCTACACTATTCTCTAAATTAAATTTGGTCGTCTTATTTCATGGTTTGTAAAATCCATTGATACAACTTTCTCAACTACAATTATAATCAATCCAAGTTTGATTGAAGATACTTCTCTACATACATGGTGTACGGGTATAAGACAAGATCAATCCTCAATTTCACTAACAAAAGAGAAAAAGCCATTGCCCAAGTTTATAAATCTACAAACTATCTCATCTATTTCCAAAAAAGGCTTACACTCCATAGATCATGTTTGTGTTAGAGAACAAATAAAAAAACTTCACTTGGACAACTTCTACTACCTTTCATGCCCACGAATGGTGGACAAGAAAAAATGTAAAAAGAAAGTCACTCAAAATTGTGCAGGAACATTCCAGTGTCCAAAATGTTGTACTTATATCTCTGTATGCGACTACAACTACATACTTAATATGGACTTACAAGCTGGAGCAAGTGAACTTCACAATGTTACCGCATTTGAAGGCCCAAAAAAATCCTTGTTGAGAATTACAGAAGAAGATTTTTGATGAAGGGTACTCCCCTTAATACCACAAACACATAATAGAAATAGAGAAACAACAACAATTTGCAAGAACGGAAAATGGGCTTCTTATTATCTCCACAAGTGTGGAATTCCATATTTCAGAATTACAATATGCAAAGCCACATGGGCATTCCCTTTACAATATTTTGTAGGACAAAGCCTCGAATCATTACCTAGATCTACCTAGAACTGCCCTAGACAACACTACGGGCCTTCTTTATATAAGCAATTTTCACCGCCCGAGAAGGTTCCAAAAATTTAGCCGATAGGGCCGACCAAACTTAGAATTATTTTATTTTACAATTTATTACATCAAAGTCGGCTCAAAATAACTTTTGAAACCCAAACAGAAATTTTGAAGGAAAATTTATTTTCCACCATTTCAGGTGACCCAACTTCCGAAGACCATAAGTCATCGCCATTTCACCTGATTGCTATTATGACCCCATTCCGAAAAGGGCACGAAGCACTCTATAGGCCTAACTTGCACAAGTGCTTGTCACAAAAATTTTTGACCTCATCCGGGGCCTCTAAAGCCTTCAAAACTGAGTTCAAAGTTTCTGTACCCTACTGCCAATACCGAAAATCTTCAATATCTACAAAGCTAGACTTGATCTATCAATGAAACTTTACCGGCAGGCTGATATGACTGAGATGAACCTCCATGTGAAATCAGAACATTTCGAGATTGTATGACCAACTTACTAAAAATAGAAAGTTTCCATAAATAGTAGCTCTACACAAGATAGCCCTTATTGAATACAAAAACAAAAATATTTTTGGGTGATGCAAAATTGTTCTTACACCCAAGATGCTCCTGCATCAATTTTAAACTTCTACTTTTTGAACCCACTGCAACAAAGAACATTCTAGATAATATTCTTGAATGTCAATTTGTATTTGATCTTAGCATCAAAACTTCTTCTTTTTTTGGTCAAGACACACAAAGCATAATTGTTCTTTCTCTAAAGCTTTCCTAAAAGTATACTTCTCCTCTTCTTTTGAATATTTTTATAGTCACATAATATTTCTCCTTCAATATGCCATATTTTTTATGGCCTTGTATGTAGTACAAAAACATGTTATCCTAGCTATGTAAATATTGAGATATGCTATCTCATTTTGCTACAATGAAATATAGAGATATCTGAATTACCATGATTATAGAATTCCTCTTGTTTAAAAAACTTCTTTATTTTCCTTTCATATATATGTGGAGAAATACAAAATAATTCATGTGAAACTTTAAACTTTGTCCAATTCAAATAGGCAATGAATAATAGTTTCCAATGCACACATATTTCCTCTTAAATGAGTAGAATATTATTTTTGTAAACTAGAAATACATCTGTCAACATATTCTTTTCTTTTACCATGTTAAATGCTTAATATAATAAAGCATGTAATTTATACAATTAAGATATTATGGCTAGCAAATCTTGTCAAAACTACTACTACAAATTTTTTCTTTACAATTTAACGTGTTATTATTATTTTTAACCTCATCATTTTCAACTATCTCAGATACATCTAGAGCAACACATAGCCAATCATGGATCTATAGAATAGTAGAAGAGAAGCTAAAAGTGCTCATAGAAATGAAATGCAATGAGCAAGATATCATGCTAAAAAAATAATTATTAACAAAAAAAGATGAGAGACTTCCCAAAATATTGTACTACCATCATCAACATCCATTCTACTTTCTTCCCCTACCTTAGCTCAAGTACAAATAGTTCACCTGTAAATAACTATCCCATCCACATCATGTCTACTTTATTTTCCTCCCTTATCTCAAATACAAATAGCCTATTCTCATACAGAACATACACCCTACATAAATCCAATTGAACATGTCGACTGTCTACCTTTCTGTCAAAAATATTACACTTATAGAAAAAATTTCCGTACAAAGATGGATGCTCTTTCCAACATTCTAACATATTCAATTTGCATGGAAAGATATCTAGGAATTAAAAAAAGAAAAACAGATGGAAGTTTGATGTGCTATAGATGCAAATCATAAAAAGATGACCATTAGTTCTCAAAATGGAACAATATGGACCCTAGTGAACAACCACAATGCTTGAAAATACTAACTCAATTTGAGAAAATTCTAATTGCAAGAATAAGTCCTATCCTTCAAGTTACTTATGAAAAAGGTGGCCAACTCAAATATAGTGGCCACACTATATATTTTCCTCAAGATGTCTCCACAATTGCAACATTCTTACCTAGACGCATAGATACATTGGATATAATCATTGTCAACAAAGACAACATAGGAAATCAAAAATATAGTTTCTATGTTAGTAGAGTTCTTGTTCATGAAGCTTTAAAATATAAAATATTCAATGAACATAAAGATTTACAATTAGATGAAACTGCATTGGCATCATTTCCCTTACAATCCACTGATATATCACACCTTCTTTTTTCAAAAGTAGAAGAACCCGATCCACTTGAAGAAGACTCCTCTGTATTAGAAATAACGAAAGAATATGCATTTCATGATACTATACAAATCGACAATTCATTTGTATGTAATCTACCTATAGCACGTAGAGAGATGGAAGTACACTCTTTATTACAACTAGGTGAAGGTTGAACAACACCAACTATTACATGGTCCACCATTTCACCATCTCCTATAAATGAATACACTACTAAAGTATTTTTTGTAATGGCATTCCCCACATTATTTCTTAAAGGAATGTGTGCATTTAAACAAAAATGTATCAAAGAAGTAAATATCCATGATTGTGCCTTCCACCTTCTATGATACTATGACAATAGATTTGGCCAACACCCAAGATTTTGGTACTTTATACTCAACATCATCATGCACCATTGAAGCTAGGCCATAATAGTAGTTTTTGTTAGCAAGCACCTAGATGGATCTTTACCTATATCAATTGTATATATTTGTCAAAGATAAAAATATTTGCTTGATGAAAAACTTGCAAATCAACTAATGCACTTTGGCTCTACCATTCATGGAACACGACCCTTCTGGAACTGACATTAGGCATAACTAATAGACATAGTCATTCAAATTGGATGTCCTTCCCTTTTCTTTACCCTAAGTGTTGTAGACACCAAATGGCCTAAATTAAATAATGTCATGTTGTCCAGTAGACCTACAAATGTAACTATGGTGACTAGGTGGCAAATACAAAATATAATTCGAAATCCACATCTAATTGCAATCTACATGCGTCATGGATTCACTGCATTTCTTGAAGAAGTCTTGGAAAATTTTTTGGGTGCAAATGACTATTCTTGTTGGTACACATACTACATCCACTCTTAGATATTTCCATGTACTTTCTTAATATATTTATTAACAATCACCTTAACCAGATATGAATGGAAACACAAAGGCTATCTAAATATTCATGGCTTCATCTAGTTATCACACTCGCCAGTTATTGAAAATTTACAATGGGATAATGATCTTTCTATACAAAATGAATTGGATTACATAGACAAATATGTATCTTCATGGAATCCAAGAACCCTAGCCAAGGTACTCTTGAAGACCCTTGTCTAATGGATATAGAAATGATATATGAAACAAATGCATCTAGTGATTACACTGGACTGGTTAATCATGTCCAATGCCACACAAAATGCACTCTACATACATGTCTAAGAAGGAAAGGTGTTGCACTTGCATGTCATTACAAAGCCCCATGGAACATTCAAAAGATGTCATGTCTGACCAATGCAGATAAGGGTCAACATAAACACACAAAATCTCATAATGATGATCAAGTAAACTTACGTAACACCCAAATTATTTCTATTTGGAGAGAAAATATAGATTGTAACTCCTTTCAATTGAACCAGTCATTAAATACATAGCTAAATATGCAGCCAAAGCAGAAATTAAAACAAAAACATATCATGCAATGTTGTCTATAATTTCATCAAAATTCAATTATGCTATGCCCACACCAGATTCCCTCCAAAGAATGATTCTTGAAAATCTTGTTGATCGTGATATTGGGGTCCAAGAGACCTTTCATCTACTACACAAACTCCCCCTCTCTTTATGTAGCAGACAATTTGTATCTTTGAATGTTAATAAAAAGAACTTGCAACATCTACCAATATTAGGCATGGTGACAACTCCATTCCAAAACCAAATTGAAGCTTATATGGCACACCCACCAAATTTATAAATTTTTTCACTTATTGAAATAAAAAAAGCATGGACCTTTAGAGCTTATTGTAAACAATAGAAATGGAAAGAATGGGCCACACCATCTATAGTTAGAGTCTCCCCTAGATTCATCATCATCCCTTCAAAGGAAGACATCTCTTACCAATCCTTTTTTTGGAGTGAACTATTACTATACAAACCGTTTCACAACATTTAATTGGACTTTGCATCATCAAGTGAAGAAATCATAGAACAGTGGGAAAAGTTATCAAAGACATACCATCCATGCATATATGACAAACACCTTGACAACCAAAAGAATAAAATGAAACTAAAAGCCCTTCAAGAAATTCAGATAGAATGCAAGATAATATACTAGATGAATGGTAGGTCTTATCTGGATTATACCCAAGAATACCTATTCATCTTAATGAACTAGATATTCTTGGATATCAAGAATTTGACTCTCAATAATTGGATGGAAATCTAAATGAGTCCATAAAAAAAAATGATAGCTACAACTTTCATACAATCAAATCAACAAACCTTTTGAGGTCATATAGTTATGCATCAATAATCTCAATCAAAGTTGTCTTCACAATAACAAAAGGCATATAATGTTATTGTCTCACATCTGCATTCAACATGTTTACAACCATAACTACATTTAATTGTTAAAGTCACTACTGGCACTGGGAAATCTCATCTTATTGCTCGCATAAAAGTCACTCTAATGGATTCAACACCAAATAGATAGTCACCTCTTCTAATTATTACACCAATAGGAGTTGCAACATTTAACTTACAAGAATCAACAATTCATTATGCCCTCTGTATTCCAATCAGAGATATGGTACCGCTACAAGGTCAACCACTAGCAATGTTTCAGGAAAACATGTATTACATTCAATATATTATTATAGATGAGATGAGTTTCATTGGCCCTAAATTAATTGAAATTATTGATATCAGATTGAGAGAAGAATTCCCAGCCAACAACCACATTTCCTTTGGTGGACACTCAATCATACTCTTTGGTGATTTGGGTCAATTACCTCCAGTTAAAGACATTCCAATGTATGCTTCAAATTCGTATGCTGGATGACTATGGTGCTCATTCAGAAAAGTAATCACATTAGATGCTAATTTCATCCAAACTGGAAACACACCTATTCATATAAAATTTCATACTCCTCTCAAATTTGAAAAATGTAGAACCAACAATTGCATATTAGAATCTACTAATGTCACAGACAAGTACTTCTCTCACCAAGGAAGAACAAAAATATTTCCACTCTTCTACACACCTTTTTACAATGAATGAGATGGTAGCACTGCATAATAAACATGTGTTATTGTATTTACAACAACCAATATCTCTTTCCATAGCAGAACAATTAAAAGAATTGCAAAGCTCACATCCAGATGAAGATCAACTTCAATCTCACATTCTCTTGTGTATAGGCCAACAAGTTATGTTATGTACAAATCTATGGGTAAAAACATGACTTTTCAATGGTGCTATTGGAGAAGTAAAAGCAATTGTCTACAATGATGGTGAAAAACCACCACAACTTCCCTTAATGGTTGTAGTTTAATTTACAAACTATATAGGCCCAATTTGGGATCAGAGTAAGCCAAACAATGTTCCAATCACACCAATCAATTGGGGTATTTGCTTTCAAATACCACTACAGATGTCATGGGCTTTGACAATACACAAATCACAATGACTTCCACTTCATAGAGAAACAATTGACATTGGAACCATAGAATGACAAGGATTGACCTTCATGGCTCTTTCAAGAGTTCATGAACTAACATGACTTCGTACATATCCAACATTTAGCTTCCAAAGATATGCACACATACAACTAGGTCCATATGTTTCAATACAAAAAGAAGAAGAGTCACACATAAATGCATTTTAAAAATGGTAATAATAACACACAAAAATCAAAGTTACACTTCACAATTTTGGTACACAACATTTTTTTTTTATACTTCCATTTTTTTTACATTTTTTGCATTCATTAATAGTTGATCAACAAAAAATATATATTCAAATTTCATTATTCATTATTTCATCCTCTCATATTAATTATAATATTATACCATCATAATGTAACTAATCATTCCAATAAAAAAACTCTTTTGTCAGGTCTTCATACTGAAATCAACGCTTTGGACCAATATGGATAATCCTATACCTCAAACTCACTCTGAAGGCTATAGGTTTCTAATACCAGATAGTGATGCAAAAAGATAGTATAAAGTAACCAAACATATCTTTTATTGTGACAGTACATTACAATATCTCTACTCCATTTTTCTTTCATAAAGTTGATAGAAAAGACATAAATACATATATTTGAATGAAATCTATTCCAGATCCACCTTTTTCTAGTCAATCAAATCCAAATACTTTTCCTTCCATAGAAACATTTTTTAATTAATGAATTTCAGTTTTTTGTAATGAACTTTTCGTGGTAGATAAAAAAACCTGTAACTAAAACTTCTTCAACTACAAGAATGTTCTTATTGTGAAGAATGAGGCTAGCAATTGTAAGTTGGATACAATATTTTCTTTTTATATAATTCTATTAATCAATATAGTACATTTGTGTTCTTAGTAAACATTATGTTCTTAACATCGCCAATTCATCCTGTTGTTAACATTGCCATTATCCACTTGTGGGTTGAATAGTAATAGAATAACTCGACAACTAATTTCTTATAGAAAAGGTATTACATATAAGTTTTTATATACATATTAATTTATATTACTTATTTTCTAACTAACTAAATAATTGTCAATATCTACATAATTTGAAATAAACATAGAATATATGTCTTCTTTTTTTAGATATCAACAAGAACCAATTGTATACATGTCTATTGTATACTATAAATAAATACATATTTGAATGTCAATTTTCTTTAACCATTTCCCCCAATCCATAATAGTTTTTCTATTGCTATGCCTTCTTTGACAAAATGAAGGAATACAAAATTAGTTTCAAACCCTTACAAAATGACTATTTATCAACATATTCCATACCCCTACTGCCTGACTATAAAACATGCAAGTCTACCATCCTCAAGGGAAAAAAGGAACACCATTAATAGAAATCAGCCCAATCAATTCCTCCAATTCATATGGGAATTTGACAAGATCCCACCCACCATCATTTAGCTAGACCTCTTGCATAAGCTCATGTAGCTCAGCTCTGTCCTGTTCTACCTCTAACTCCACTACATCACTCTAGTATGCAACATAACTTGTTTTGAGATCCCAGGTGGTAGAAAGAGGACTAAAAATAATATCACATTGGTCTTCTTCACCATTTAGACCAACTTGTTGAATAACTTGGGGATTTCCATTACCTAGACCAACATTCATAGGAAGTCCCATTTTAACAAGCTTGGGACAATATTTCTCTATTCAAAACTTCTTTTAAATCTATTGAACAATTGCTTTCTTGTAAAACAAGAAGAACCAACATTTACAAAACCAAATTCATATGACAACGGTCACATGATATCTACATGTTGTAATAGATCCATTAGAATTAAAAAAATGTTTTTTTTTTGCCAACTTTTAATCCTTAAAATTATATTACCCTTTCAAATACTTGATAGACTTTCAGGAACCTTGCATGAAAACTAAAATAAATTTAATATTTTATCTCAGATAATTAATATTCATGGTACTATAACTTCAGAAATAGAAGCCTGGTGGAATACTTCCCAAAACATTGATTAATTGGTAGACCCCATCCCTTTATTACTAAAGCATATCAAAATGATACAACTCCATTAGCTCTCCTACCATACTTCTCCAAGAAAATAAAATGTTTTTTATTAAGGAAAACAAGTTTTAATGGGGCCCTGAAACCCTTATAGAATTAAAAGTATAACATAGATAAAGCATTAAAAGAAAACAACAACAAGATAGCCACAACAAAAAATAACAGTTCAACAGCATAAAACAGGTAAAAAACCAAAAAATAGATCCAGGGACATAAACAAAAAACCAAGACAGGCCCAAAGCCAGGAGAAAAGCTTAGGAAAATTCTCTGAGAATCTCCGCCGCACGAATCTCAAGCTTAGATGCCTTATCAGCCACCTCCTTGAGGTCAGATAGATCTTTATCAGGTTCTTGGGTGTCCTTCTTCATAGTGCTAGATCTGGTTCTCTTCCTTAGACCTTCCTCCATAGACTGATCTTTTCCACTATTGGGAGACTCCTCCTTGCTACCCTTGTGTTCCTCAATTTTGCTAATCAACACCTTAATGTTGTCGTTAGAAGCTTTAAGAATGTTGTAGCTTTGTTCAACAATTTTTTGCAAGCTTCCCTCCATTCTCTGAGCTCTATTCTTAATGTCATCCATTCTATTTTCCATATCATTCTTCTCCTTAGTAAGCCTGATCTTGTTGCTACTATTCTCCCTTTCTAGTCTACCCACCCTGTGTTTTAACTCCTCAATTTCATGGTAAGTCCATTTGGTAGTTCTATAGCTATTAATAACATTGTTTTTAGCATTGTTGAGCACATCCATCTGAGGGTTTTCTTTTGTGATGTCACTCAAAATAACCAGGGCAGGGTCAATAAGGTCCTCCATTTGAATTTTTCCCTCCTTATTCTCCTTAATCAAATTTTTCATCATTTCCCTCTTTAAACCCATCCTGATAGAGACATTATGAAAATTTCTCCAGACCACACTCTTCTCTCTGTCCATAATCTTGCAAGTGTACTGGTCAGTTCCATATTCATCACATCCCTACTCATTTTCATCCTCTCTCCCCTAATTGTCCTCTTCCTCTCCGCTATCCTTCCCCTCCTCTTGCCTTTCCTCCTTAGGATCTTCTTCAGCGGTCTTCCTTTTATTCTACCTCCTAAAAGGGTTCACAACAAAAACCTCCTCTTTGTCCATAGGCATCTTAATAGTAAAGGTTCTCTTCCCTTTCTTCTTCTCCTTAATTTCCTCTTCATCATAGAAAGTATCATCCTCCTCATCAGCATTATCACCCTCCATGTCCATACCCTTCACCTCCTCATTGTAATCTCTATCAGAGGATATCTCAATGCCCTGCTTAGGGTTGAGAATCTCCTTTTTCTCCATTTTCTCTTTTTTAATTTTCTTTTTCCCCTTTTTGGTTTGAGGGTAGCCTCTACATCCATGTTCGAATGCATATCTTGGCTTTCCTTAGTATCAGAAGGGATATACTCTTCTTCTCCTAAATCAATCTCCTCATCGAAACCCTCCTTATCCACATTCCTCTACTTAATTGCTTTCCCTATAGTCTTAGCCTTAAAAAATTCATAAAGAAGCAGTAAAAGCCCCTCATGGAAAGTAGGGTTACCAATAGGATTCTCCCTATAGTCATTAATGTTCTCATTGATAGACTAATATAGGTAAAAAGGAAAAGAGATCTTAGCCCTAGACCTGAAGTGGTTAAGAAGCACGAAGTGGTAAGAGTAGATGCAGTTGAATCTTGTGTCTAGGGAGATATACTTGATAATTTCCCTCAGCACAAACCTCCACAGTGGCTTGATGGACATCGGTAGGTAATAGGTGCTTTTCTTCACTGGAGCCTTCTTTTCCTTCACACCTTTGGCAAATTCCATCACCGCCTAACTCGAAATGTGCCTATCTCTGTAGAATTTCTTCCCAATAATGGGGATACCTGTGACCATAGAAATAACCTCCTCCATCACCGTGAACTCCACCCCATCAATTTTTACACTCCCCTTGTTCTAGTTCTTAACCATGGCTTTAGTAACAGAGGGTTTCCACCCATGAAGCTATTCAAAGAAAGAAGTAACATCACGTTTACTCAAAATGTTCCACACCTTAGAGTGCCACTCCCACTTCTTAGCTTCATCCTCTAGTTCCCTCTTGTGACTTTCCCCACCATTTTTTCACTCTCTCTACAAATTTTTCTTCTGATAGTAATGTCTTTTGAAGTCTAAGTCCAGCAAATGATATGAATGATATTCTCAATCCTTCTTTTGGACTCATGAAAATTAAACCCAAAAATGGGCCTTGAAGTGCGATGATGACAATTGCTTAGGTAATTCATACTTTGTCTTTCATACTTACACATCAATTTTTGATACATTTCCCATAAAACATAACCTTTCATCATTATCATTTAATGTTTCCCAATCTGCTCGGGATTCTCTCTCTTTCAATTAAATCTTTGATTTCAGGTAGAATATTATGTCTGTCCATCCATCTTTTCATCTCATCTTTCCTAACTACCTAGTTGGCCAGCATGTTAGCCACTTGGTTTGCTTCCCTGTATTCATGAGCCATGTAGACTCTGTTGAAGGATTTGAGAATCTGAACGCTCTCATTAATGATATTAGCAATAGTCTAGGTAGGCTCATTTTTCTCATTAAGACAATCTATAATATTTTTTTAGTCTCCTTCCAGCCACAATTTTTTGACTCCAATATCCCAAGAAAGTTTTATAGTTTGATGGGCCACAATCACCTCCACATAGTGATTAGTTTGCACCCCTAGAGGAGCCGTAATAGCATCAATTCCTTTCCCATGATCATTTCTAGTGATGCCCCCAACCCCAGCTTGGCCAGGGTTTCCTTTTGCAACCCCATCAAAGTTATCTTTACACCAGCCCTCAGGCGGGAGAGTCCATTTGTAGTCCTCCCTCCTGCTTCTATCATTCTCCTTATTGCTAAGAAGAGGGTTACAACCTTTGATGATAATATAGTTTTCTAACAGAGCTTTAAGGCTTTTGTGAAAGACCACCTTAACATTGGTTTCTTTCTCCCTAAAAATTTGGTTATTCCTCTCCTTCCACACCCCCCAACAGAGATGGGGTAGAGTCCAATCCCATAAACCCCTGCTCACATCTCCAATTCTCGCACAATGGCACTATTCAAAGAGGTCCCTCATGTTGTTGCGAAAAACCCAGCTCAACTTGAAGAAAGACAGGAAAGAAGACCAAATATCTCTAGTGAAATGGTAGTGAATGAAAAGGTGGTCAACACTTTCACTATGATTTTTACAAAGAATGCATCTATTAGGCATTAGATGACCCCTCTAAGTAAGGTTGTCCACCATCAAGATACAGTTTTGAAGCATAATCTAGAAAAAAATGTTCATTTTGGGGATAAGGCCAGGATACCAAGCTTTGGCCCAAACAGGGATAGTATCAATGCTTTGCATGATTTCATAGCCCGAAGCCACAGTGTAGATGCCATCCTTAGTCTTCCCCAAATAATAGCATCCTTTTTGTGGAATAGAGGGATAAGCCTTATCATGTCCATCAATAGCTTAAGCTCCTGGGATATCTCGGTCAAGTTCACCCATTCATCATTGACCCTATAGTCTCTCACCCTGCAACCAAATCTTTCCATGCATGGTATCACCCATCTATTATATGGCTCAATGTTCCATAAAGGTCCAAATCTAAGCCAGTCATCAAGTCATAAGTTGATATCATCCCCATTCCCAAGTTTCCATTTTGCCTTCTCAGTGGCTAAACCTTTAGTCTTTATAATGTCATTCCAAATGTTGGAGCCCCTTGGGTCATTATCCCTGCTGATGAACTGCTTGAAATTGATATTGGCAGAATACTTATCCTTCAATATATGCCTCCATTCCCCCTTGGTGGGAAAGATCCTCCATATCTATTTAGCTTGCAAAGCCCTGTTGAACTGCTTCAGATTCCTAATCCCCAAACCCCCCTTCTTTTTAGGTCTGCATATATTCTCCCAGGCCACAAGAAGGTACTTCTTATTGCCTTTGGGACCATCCCATAGAAACTTCCTCTGAATAGCCTCCACAGTATCATCCACTTTGGAAGGAATAGAGAAAAGGCTTAAAGCATAAGTGGGAAAATTTTGCAAAGTAGATTTGATCAGAAGAACTTTACCAGCCTGACTCAGAATAATACCCTTCTAACCTGCCAGTTTTCTATTGAACTTGTCAATGAGGTTGTCCCAAAAGAGATCAGGAATTTTGGCCCCCATAGGGAGCCCCAAATAAGTAGAACAGAGAGAGCCAATACCACACCCCAAGATACCAGCAATTTTCCTCTATCTGCCCTCAGGGGTATTGACAAAGAAGACCAAGCTCTTGCTCTAGTTAATGAGTTGACCCATGGCATTAGAGTAAGTATTGAGAATGGATTTCACATTTTTGGCTTCTTTCACTGAAGCCTCTTCTCCTAATGGTGTCATCCACAAATTGTTGATGAGAGAAAGTCAGGGGTATGGAGGAGGGTCTTAACCTTGAAATATCTCCTCTGCTCCTTTTATCATGAATAAGTCTTCCTAGGCACTCTGCTAAAATGATAAAAAGGATCAGGGAAAGGGGATCCCCTTGCCTAAGCCCTCTAGAGGATTTGAAAAAATCAGTGGGAGAACCATTAACCATCACCGCAAAAGTGGGGGTGGAGATTAGTTGAGAGATAATCTTTCTAGTTTTATCATTGAAACCAAAAGCTTCCAGAACTTTATCCAGGAACAACCAATCCACCCTGTCATAGGCCTTTGACAAATCAAGCTTGAGCAAGAAACCATCATTTTTAACCTCCTCTAAGGAATGAATAACCTTATGCACATTAATGATAGAATCAAGGATTTGTCTACCAAGGAAAAACCTCATTTGTTGAGGAGCAATAATCCCTGAAAGGATTTTGATTATTCTATTGGTTAAAACTTTAGAAAAAATCTTGTAAAAAGAGTTGCAAAGACTAATAGGCCTAAAATAATCAAAAGAGTCCACACCTGTGACTTTCAGTATCAAAACTAGGAAGGTAGCACTGATTTCTTTAAGCAGGCACTTTACACCAAAAAATCCTGAACTGCTTTAACCAGGTCATCTTTACTAATTTCCCAATACATCTGGAAGAAAAAAGTTGGGAAACCATCAGGGCCAGGAGCTTTCTCAGTAGGCAAAGAGAAGACAGCCTCCTTTATTTCATCTATTTTTGGAATAGCCACCAGGGACCTATTTTGGCTTGCATTAATCACAGTAGGAATGGTCTTGAGAATATCCACCTAGTCAGCTTCTCCCAAGTTGGTCTCTTTGGTAAGGACAGTAGAGAAAAACCTAAAAGCTTCCATAGAAATCTCTTTATCTTCCTCAAAAGAATCATCCCCCTTTTTAATAACACTAATTTTTTTGGCAGCCCTATGTTTCATAGTAGAGAGGTGGAAGAATCTAGAGTTTTTGTCCCCTTCCTTTAACCACGCTGATCTAGACCTCTACCTCCAAAACATTTCCTCTTTACCCACAATGTTGTGAAGATTAGCCAGAATAGTTTTTTTAGCATTTAGCCTATTCTCATCATAGCCCATGTTTTCAATCTCCTCCTACACCTCCGTGAGGTCCATCATAATCCTTTCTTTAGACAGGAAAATGTTCCCAAAATCCTTTTTATTCCACTTTTTGATCTCCACTTTAATGTTTTTGAGTTTTTTAACGACCTTATACATAGCAGTCCTTTCCACATCAATGCCCCACCAATCCCTAATTTTTCTAGAAAGACCAGGATGAGCAGACCACATCTTCTCAAATCTAAAAGGGAAAGCCTTTTTCCTCTTGAAAAGCTCTAAGGTGAGAGCAATAGAGGAGTGATCCAAGCCAAGTCTCACCAAAGAGGAAATTTTGCAATGGTAATGATTCATCCAATCCATAGTGATAAGAGCTCTATCTAGCCTAACCTGAATACAATCCATCCCTATTCTTCTGTTAGACCAAGTAAACTTTCCATCTCCAAGATCAACATCCATGAGAGCCAAGTCATTGATCAGATCAGCCAAATGTTGTCTTCTTTCCAAGTCTGGTGGGAGCCCGCCTAACTTCTTGGTGGCCAAAAGGGGGGTATTGAAATCTCCCATAATTATGCCCTTAGAGTCTCCCAACTTGGTCATCAGATTGCTAATTTTATTCCAAAAGTGTCTTCTACCATTCTTAGTGTTAGGGGCATAGATATTCATAACAAACCATCTTTCCTGATCCTTGATATTTTTGAAATGAATAAGAAAAATGTTACCTTCATAAAAAATGATATCCTCCATTAAGT
Organism: Chamaecyparis obtusa; assembly: GCA_027943335.1. Classification (NCBI taxonomy): domain Eukaryota; kingdom Viridiplantae; phylum Streptophyta; class Pinopsida; order Cupressales; family Cupressaceae; genus Chamaecyparis; species Chamaecyparis obtusa. The sequence goes on from BSBK01007963.1 coordinate 452,067, forward strand.
TGTCCTTCCACATCACTAACAACCCTCCAGAAGATCTCGCAGAATCAGAAGCCGCAGACTTCATCCCTTTACTAAAAAAAATGCTTTCATTCTTGTCCTTCTTCATTTTCATTTCCTGAATCAAAAAATTTTTTGGCCTATGATCTCTAATCATATTCCTAACAATTTCCTACTTGTGGATTCCATTGAGTCCACGAATGTTTCAAGATATGATCTTCATAATTTCTTTTGGGAGTATGTTTCCTAGATGGTTTTCTGGGTCCCATCCACTATGTTTCTTCTTGTTTCTTCCTTTCTGATTTGATTCTTGCTCCACCTACCTGGGGTGCTTGATTTACTTCCTATGTCAGGTTTAGCCCTACTTCTCGTAGTAGTCAAAGACACTAGTGATGGGTCCCTATTGTTCTTCTTTTTCTTTATAGATATCCAAGGACCCGCATTGTCATCTTTGCATCTCTCAAATAGAGCCTCCATTCTAGAAATTTAACCTAGAGATGAGGTAGAAACTAGCTCAAGGATTTTGTTAATCTTTCTTGGAGATACTAACATGCTTTTGCTTAAGTTAGATTCCTGCGAGAAAGAAGGGCCCTGGACCTCCATAGTTTCCCCATTCTCCTGGGTGGCAGGCACAAAGGAATCCTCTTTGATTTCCTCCACTATGATCTCCCCTTCCTTAGGGAGAGACTTTCCTCCTTTCTCCCCCTCCCCAAAAATATTTTCTTGAAAAAAAGGGAAATCTTCACCAACTTCCTTTTCTTTGTTTCCACTATCCATCTAGGTCTTTAACTGCTCCATGTTCTCAATTCTTCTCTCTCCTTCCAAGCACTGGTGATCAAGAAGGTTCCCCATAATGACCTTGGGTCTCTCCCCTTGAGGTTCCCCCTCAAGGATATTTCCATTAGGGACTTTCTCCTTCCACACCTTCCTGGATCCTTCAACTTGATTCAGTCCTTTTTTCTATTTCTAGATCTCATTTCTCTTCCCTTGCTTGATTTGGGCCTTGTGGGATTTTTCCTTCTCTATGAAGATAGGGAACATTTTGGCCTTGTGTCCCACATTTTTACAGTGAAAATAGGTAAAAGGCACATTTTCATAGTCTATTTGTTGCATACGCCTTCCCAATGTAGATTGGAACTCAATCACTTCTGGCATGTCCTAGCCTTCAACAACCCCTATGCATATTCTAGCGTAAATGAGTCTTTTATTAGCTAATGTAACAACATTAATAGATAGCAGTTCCCTAAAAGAGCTGGCTATGCCATCAAAAACATCTTTGTGCCAATATTCCAGGGGAAGCTCTGGAAGCCTTATCCAGACCAGGGCCTGGGTCAAGAAATCATTATTTAGATTGAGGTTAGAGGTCCATTTTTGGAGGATAAGAGTGGATTTCCCCTTCGACTAGTTTCTCGCACAGAGAATCTTTAAGTAATCCTCAGGGAAGGAGAAATCAAAAGACATAAAGCCTTTGGCCATAGCCATAACCTCAACCTGTCCTTTTAAATCCCACTTTTTCTTAGCAAAGATTCTGACCAAATCTATATTCGGTCTTGGTCCTATGAACTTGCCAATAAGTGTAGCAGCCATACTCAAAATATTATGATCTATAAGCTCAGAAGGCACTTCTAAAGGAAAAGTTCCCTTCTCTTTGTTAGAGATGTTTTTAATCTTAGGGAAAGAGGATTTACCCAATGGTTTGACTCCAAACAAGTTGGTCCAACAACCCAAAGGGCCTCGGGCTTCTCTAGAAGAAACTTGTTTTGGAGCATTACCCATTTTATCACCTGGATCCGGCTACAAATCCAATGGGCCCCTGTCATCTATCGCATCCCCCTTTCCATTATCCTTACCTTGATTCAGGCCCGCAGCCTGATCAACCTGTCCCTTCTCTGCATATTTCCTGCTCGATGTCCCATTCAAAATTATTCCCTCTGCTTCACTACCTCCACTCGCACTCACCATCTTTGATGTTATTCCAACCCCAAGAAAATAAAATGTTCACAATATTAAACCTTTGTAAATCATAGCTTGTTAGTATAACATAGGGAAATTCAAGGAAATAATATGTGTATTTTACTTTATGTATTCTCAGAAATACAATTGATGTTCATCATACTATAGTTTTGGATATTAAAATGCGGAGATTGAATTTCTGACAATCCAATGAAATGTTGGGTTGCATTCCATTTTGTGGAAACAACATGTTATTCCTTTTGAAGCCATTTCAAAGTAGTCACTGAAGAGCACATTTTGAAAGGCTGCCAATCCATCGGATAAAGTTATACATTGATTATCAGAAATCATAATTCCCACAACTTTGTTCAAGAAAACCAAGCCTTAGTTTCTCAAGATGATTACAAATAATACTTAAAAAGTGTGTTAAGCAATTTTTTGAAATATGGGTATTTTTATATTTCTCATAAAGATATACATTGATAATCAAAAAAAATAAGATGGAAAAAGAATTTGTACCATACAAGATAATACTATTTAAAATTGTAATGCATCATTATTTTTCACTATGTTTTTTGTTGCCAAATATTCATCGCTAAATATTAAATTGGCTTCTTGGATCTTCATAATATTGTAGCTTTGGAAAAAAAGGTCTAACAATATAATTCCCCTTTCTTCTTTCATCGAATTTGGAAAGTGGAGGAATCAAGTATGAATTTTGAACAAAGAATAAAAAACATACAAACTCCGTCTTCCCTTCTTATAACCTATAATAACTTTGATAAACTACAACTGATTGAATATCTTGAGGAAAAGTTTGACAATGGAATGGATATTTGAAAGACAGTGATTGATGATCACCAAGTTGCTAAAGTATATATAAGACATTAAATTATTTAATGTATTATCATTGATGTCAACTAGTTTTGACTGTACTTATCATGATGGTTACAAACATCTTAAGAAAGAAAAATGGTAAAGGAATGAGATATCTACATGAAGATGAGATGGATGAGAAAGATATGGATATGGTATTCATTGGGTAACTTATTGATGATTCTATGGCATTATGTTAGTTATTTGATTGTATTACATGAATCTATTATGTATTGAAGATCAAGAATGAACAAGTTTATGTGGTTGGTAAATGAAGAATTTTGTATACACTGAGCAAGTGTAGTGTATACTGAGTATAGCATTAACCGAGCTAGTTATCACCAACACATTTTGGTCTTGATCGAGTGAAAAAAATAAATGGAACTTATGACTGCCGACTAAAGATGATGAGCTAAAAAATTGTTTATGATTCCGAGGTAAACGATAATATTTTTTATGATTATCAAATGGATGAAAAAATTCAAGGATGATCAGATGAAGGAGAATGAAACATGTTACTGCCACAACTTCCGAGGAAGGTTAAAGTGAAAAAATCAACGGTGAAGATTATGAGGAAAAATATATGGATGGAAATAAAATAGTTTATAAAGTCTATATAGAGATACATGAGATTCATTATTGAGTATTCTATAGGAGAATTCACGTGAAAATATTGGTTTCATGGAACACTGATCAAACCGGTTGAAGACAAAACCAAGCAAATCTACAGACAAACACTGAGCAATAGAGAAAGTAATTACTAAATAGAACATAGTTAGAGGAAACAAAGATATTGAACTGATTATTGATCAGAGGTATTTTTGAGCTTAGCATAGATCTAAAAATCTACAAATCAAGTTATATTTGAATCAGATCATTACTATATCAAAAATACCATTTCTACAGATAAATCTCTTAACCAAGTGGTACTTAACAATATTTATATTTCGATATGACATTCAATGAATGTTGATTGTTTTCTTGTTAACCCCATAATTAATGTTTGGGCAAGGGATAAATGTTAGTGATAAATCCTCTAACCAGGTCACACCTCACAGTGTGTTTTGTAACCTTTAATAGGGTTGGATCCTAACTGAGCTCACTTCAAAAGAGTAAATTATTTTGGGCTACCGGTCCCAAGTGGTTTTTCCCCTAACATGGTTTCCATGTTAAAATCTATGTGTTATATTTGTATGGATGTGTTGAATTGTTATTTTACTTTACACATTACTATAATTGGATTGATTGGTAAACACATTATTTAATTTATTGGTAATCAGTATATGAAGAGAAATGCACAGTTAACATTTGACCAAGTTGATTAATTGATTTGAAAGTTTTGTTATATACATCTAGGAGTATTTGGGACTATAGGATAACTAGACTTAACTGATTCACCTCCCCTCTCAATTATTTAACAATTGGTATCAGAGAACATAGAGTGCTTGAAGGAAAAGTTTGAAGAACTTAAGATAAAGATCACAAGATGTATAAGAGAGAGGGGCCAAAGATGAACAAAGATAACTTCTCAACATGGAAAAGCATAATGAGATTGTACCTATTAGGGATTAGAGAGTCTATAATATACTAGGATAATGAGTTCATCTTACCCAATGGACCTTTGATTGTTGATCATATGAGAGAAATACATGAACATGATACTACAATGATAGAGCTTGCTTCTTCCTTATTAGATGCCAAATTTGAATATATTAAGACATGTACTTCTGATAAACAAATGTGGGACAAGCTTACACAAGCTCATGGAGGAGATGTGAATGTGCTAAGGGATAAAGTTGAAATTCTTAGAGTAAAGTTTGTGACATGAAAATGAAAGAAGGAGAGAACATCTCACAGTACAACAACCGAGTTAAGGAGATTGTGAATTCTATCTGAGGAGTAGAAGGTATTATTGAAGAAGACATTGTTGTAAGTAAAATTCTAATAACCTTGTTACCTTCTTATGCTATTAGAGTCTTTGCAATTCATGAGATGAGATCATCTCCTGGTAATCATAGTACACTTGATAGTCTAATTGGTAGATTGACTGCATTTGAGTTAAATAATTTTGATAATAGTGTTGTTCCTACTATTGAATCTGCATTTGTGTCATCACTAAAAATTGGTAAATGAAGCACCAAAAACATGATTAGAAATGAGAGTGATAGTGAAAGTGATGAGGATGAACTTGATGAGCTTGAAGCATTAATGGCTAGAAGACTATAGAAACGTAAAGGAAGATATAAAGGAAAGCTACCTTTGGTATGCTTTAATTGTAAAGAGATTGTCCATATTGCAGTCAGATGTCCTAATAGGAATGAAGATGAGAAAAGTGATGAAAGATCCAATGAAAGGAAATCTGCTAGAAGAGATAACTGAGAACACAAAGGCAACTGATAGTGTGACAAAAGAAGTAACCGAGATTACAAAGACAAAGGCACGAAGGCATGTTACCTTGTTAAAGATGATGATGATGATGAAATCAACATCGACACTGGTAAAGACATTGAGGTAGTATTTGTAGCTTTGAAAGAAGAAGAAAAAGAAGAAATATATGTTGAAAAAGAACTTATTTCTAAAGTTATCAATAATGATACTTGGATCATTGATAGTGGTTGTACACATCATATGACTGATGATGAAGAGAAATTTGAATACCTTAAACATTATAATGGTGGATCTGTTAAAATGGGAAATGATATACCTTATCTAGTAAAGGGAAAAGGGTCTATATTGTTTAACAATAAGATCAGATGTGAGAATTCATATTGGGTGAAGGGACTGAATTATAATCTTTTGAGTGTAGCACAAATGAATAACATGGGTCACCAAGTTGTATTTGAGAATAGAAAGGTGAAAACCTATGATGAGACTGGAAAGTTGTAGGTACTGGTGAACAATCTAAAGGTAATTTATTCTATCTTGACAATGTTGAAACTTCTTGTTTGTTGGCTAGAACTGAAGATGTGTGGTTATGGCACAAAAGGTTGTCATGTGAATTTTGACAACATGGTTAAGATCGGTAAGAAAAGGAGAGTTAGAGGCTTACTGATCATATCTAAACTTGACCATGTTATGTGCAAACAATGTCAAATGGTAAAAATGTCAAAATCTAGTTTTAAGAGAAAAAACTATTCATCTAATGCTATTTTGGAGTTAGTTCATATTGAGATATGTGGTCTTATGAGAACTTAGATTTATTATAGGGACACATATTTTATCTTATTTTTTGATGACTTCTCTATAATGATGATTGTCATGTTCTTGAAAGAAAAATATGAAGCTTTTAAAATGTTTAAATGGTTTAAAGCTAAAGTGGAAAAAGAAAGTGGTAAAGAACTAAAATGCTTGAGATTAGATAGAGGTGGTGAATTTATTTCTGATGAGTTCACTAATTTTTGTAATGAGCATGGAATAAAGAGACAAGTTTATACACCGAAGACACCCCAACATAATGGGATTGTTGAAAGGAGAAATAGATCTATTGTGGATTGTGCTAGAACACTAATGATTGAAAAGGATGTTGCATAGATATACTAGAGAGAAGTTGTTAGTACTTTTGTATACACATTAAACCGAGTTCAATTGAAGAAAGATTCAAACAAGACACCTTATGAATTATGGTATGCTTACACACCTAATGTAAGTTATTTTAGAATATTTGGAAGTAGATGTTACATTCTGAAAGATGATAGAAATGGGACATTTGATTCAAAAGGTGATGAAGGAATATTCTTAGGATATTCTACTAAGAGAAATGCTTACAAATGTTAGAATACGACTACTAACAAGATGATTGAAAGTGCAAATGTGAGATTTGATGAATTTGATAAGAACAATGATGAAGAAAGAAAAAAAGAACCAAAAGATTATGGTAGATTTAATTCCATTGAGAAACCTGACACTCTACCCAAGAAATAGCCTGGAGTTATCAAGCAATAAGGTAATGCTACCAAGCATTAGTCTATAGAGACCAAGAATCATAAAATACTTACTGATGAAGATCAAGATCTTCCAGCTTCAGTTTCACATCTTCATGCAATGTCTTCATATACTTAGCAAATTTTACTCCTTCAACACTTCTCTTGTTTTCATCAGCAATGTCTCTCAAATCAAATATCCCTCTTGGCTGTGTGCCATTCACAATCTCAAATGGTGTATTTTCGGTGCTACTATTTACTGAATTATTGTATGCAAACTCTGCTTGTGCCAATACAAAATCCCAATTACTTGGTGTATCTCCAACTAAACATCTCAAAATATTTCCCAAACTTCTGTTCACAACTTCGGTCTGTCCATTGATTTGTGGGTGAAATGTAGAACTATATTTTAGCTCAGTGCCAAATTTATTCCAAAGGGTTTTCCAAAAGTATCCAACAAATTTACTATCTCGGTTAGAGATAAAAATCCTTGGTAATCCATGCAATCTAACAATTTCCTTAAAGAAAAGGTCTGCTACATGCATTGCATCTGATGTCTTTCTACAAGGTATAAAATATGCCATTTTAGAAAATCTATCCACAACAACAAACATAGAATCATTACCTCTTATTGTCTTTGGTAAGCCAAGAAAAAAATCCATACTGATGTCAATCCAAGGTTTCTCACATACAACAATCGGTACATACAATCCAGTATTCTGACTTACTCCTTTTGCAACTTGACAAATTCTACAACTTTTCACAAATTCTGAACATCTTTATACAACTACGACCAATAGTACTTCTCCTTTAACAAATTCCATCTTTTATCAATACCAAAATGTCCAGCCAAACCACTACTATGCTTCTCCTTTATCAAATTAGATCTCATTACTCCTCTCGGTATACACAACTGAATACCTTTAAACAACATATCTTCCTGAATAAAATATTCATCCCACTTAGTATCTTGTTGATCTTGAATAGGTTCTCAGCACTTTCTCCATGGCTCAGAAAAATCAAGGTCAAACTCATAAGAAATCTCATCTTATCAAAACCAAGAACTTCAATTTTCATCTCGATCATCAAAGATCTTCTTCTACTCAATGCATCAGCAACTCGGTTAGTGACTCCACTCTTATGCTTTATCACAAATGTGTAACTTTGAAAATATTCAACCCATTTCATAGGTCTCTTGTTCAACTTATTCTAACTACCCAAATATTGTAAAGCCTTATGATTAGTATACAACACAAATTCAGTCAGTATCAAATAATGTCTCCATTTCTTCAGTGCTTGAACAATAGCATAGAATTCTTGATCATACACAGAATATTTCCTTCTAGCATCATTCAACTTTTCACTAAAGAAAGCAACAAGTTTACCTTATTGACTCAACACAGCTCCAATTGCACTTCCACTTGCATCACATTCTACTTGAAATACTTTAATAAAATCCGGTAATGCCAAAATAGGTAATTCAGCAACCTTCTGCTTTAGAGTCTCAAAACTTTTTTCAGCTCCATGTGTCCACTTGAATTCTCTTTTGTCTCCTCTCATAGTCTCCATCATATCATTAAAAATTGAATTTAAATTCCTTATGAACTTTCAGTAAAAACTTGCCAATCCATGAAATGATCTTACCTCACTAGCATTCATAGGTGTAGGCCAATTCAAAATAGCTTCAACCTTTTCAAGAACCATCTTCAAACAATTAGCTGAAATAACAAATCCCAAATACACAATCTCCTCTTTCATGAATGAACACTTTTTCAGATTTATCAGCAACTTTTCTTCTTTCAGTCTCTGCAAAACTTGTCTAACAATATGCAACAAATTTTCTTCTCTGGTCTTACTAAATATCAGAATGTCATCAAGATATACAATCAAAAACTTACCTAAGAATTTCTTCAAAACTTCATTCATTAACCTCATAAAAGTACTCGGTGCATTAGTTAAACCAAAAGGCATAACCAACCACTCATACAAACCTTCTTTTGTCTTGAAAGTAGTCTTCCATTCATCACCTTCTCTGATTATGATATGATGATACCCACTTTTCAAATCAATCCTTTTGAAATACTTTTCTCCAGTCAAACTATCCATTATGTCATCCATTCTCAATATAGGAAACCTATACTTCACTATTATCTTATTGATTACTCTGGAATCAGTACACATTCTCCATTCTCCATTCTTCTTAGGTGCCAAAATAGCAGGTACCACACAAGGACTCAAACTTTCTCTAATCAAACCTTTCTCCAGCAACTCTTGAATCTGTCGGTTCAATTCCTGATTCTTGGTAGGTGTCAATTGATGAGGTGCTTTATTTGGTAAACTAGCTCCAGGGATTAGATCCATGCAATGATCAATGCTTCTTTTTGGTGGAAAACTATTAGGTACATTATCAGAAATGATATCACAGTACTCAGTGAGTGATTCATCGATCTCCTTGGGGACATTATCCTCTATTTTCTTACTTGACTTGTTAGGAATCACAGCAAAACATACATCATTACTTTTCAAATCTTTAACAAACTTCCTTCCTTCCATCAAGAAAACTTTCACAAATGTGCAAACATTACTAATAGGTTCTTCCATCAATGGTAACAAGATTTGTTTCTTTCCATTAGCCACAATAGTATAGTGCTCTCCTTACCATCAAGTTATTTTCTTTCTCAAGTTCATTCGGTGACTCTTCTTGCACCAAAGCATTTCTACTACTACCAGCCTTCTTACTTGCTTGTGTACAATCAAATGACCTATGTCCTTCTTCTCCACAATTGTAACATTTTCCTCAGAAACTTCCTATGCTATAACCACCTTGGTAGTTGCTGCCTCTACCTCTAGATGAACTTTCACCTTTCCACTCAGTCTTTCCTTTATCCAGATTTGTCTTTTCAGGTTGAGATCTACCATTTTCACCATTGGATCTACCTCTTCCTCTAGGGAATCAACCACCTCTTCCTCTCTATCTTTTCTCGTGTCTTTTGTTCAATTTCTCCTTAGCTTTCAATGCAAATTGATAAGCTTCTTCAATGCTCTCCAACTTGACCATACTAATTTCCTCTTGGATGGAAACTCTCAAACCATTCAGGTATCTACCAATTCTTTCCACATCATCTTCATCATGTCCATATCAGATATCTAATCTATATAATTCCTCAGTATATTCCTTTACCAAGCTATATTTTTGCCTCAAGCTTTGCATTCGCCAAACTAGGTTAATCTGATAATCATAAGGTAAGAACTTTCCTTTCAATTTATTGACCATTTTACTCCATACCTTGGTTTTCTCTTTGCCTTTCTTCTTCCTATCCAATTACAGATGTTCCCACCATAAGGATGCATGACTTTTCAACTTTGTGCTTGCAATCTTCACCTTCTTGTTTTCAGGAATGTTTTCATACTCAAAATACTTTTCCATCTCGATGATCCAGTCCACCAATTCATCAGAATATAGCTTTCCACCATACACAGGAGGATTGAAATGTGGTGTCTCTTTCAGACTTGTCAAGGCCTTCAAAAATCTTTCTTCACCTTGATCCATAATAGGTGCAAGTTCTGCATTCGCCTATTCTACTTCATCTTCATCATCACTAACATCTTCAAGATGTATGCCTCTTCTCTGGGATGTTTCATCAACTTCTAGCCTAGCAGCAATTTGCCTAAGCATATCTACCAATCCTGGATCTGCATATCACCTCCCATGAACCATCTTGACAACTCTTTGCAATTGCAGGTTAGATCGCAATCTGCTACCCCACAACAATCAACTAGGGATTCAAGAGGAACCTAAAAACCTAGATCTGCAGACCTAGATCAAGATCTCACCTTTCTCTGATACCACCTGACGCAAGGTAGGGAGCAAGCAGGGCCAAAGGATGGTGCACCCTAATGATCCAAGCATGCCCAACACATGCAGAATCAACAAACAACAACAGTGAGAGAGAGAATGCAAGATCTTTCATATATTTCATCAAATAGAATAACACATGCTGGGCTATAAGGCCTTCCCGGTTCAGTTCTTTGTTCTTCAAAATATCTAATCTATGTATCTTCTATCTTCCCCCAAAATTGCCTCTTTAAACCACAACCAAACAACTACATTTATACAAGGAGCTACCGAACTGAGTCGGCCTTCAAATCCACAATCAATGGAATAAATGGTCAGATCTGGGACCACATGCTTCCCAATGAGTGATTCCAACATTAAATCTATGATCCAATATAAATACACAAGTTGGCCTCAACAGAACTCAAAATAAACTACTCGGCAAACAAGGATGACTGAGCAATAGACAAGCATCACTGAGCACCAGTGAAAACAACTAACCACCCAAGAAATGACTGACCATACTCGGCAACCAAAGGAAATCAACCAACTACTGACCAACTCGGTCAAAGAAGGAACTGAGCAACACAAACAAACTCGAAAATGTTTTTGGTGACACAAGATTGCTAAGGACCCAAGATGCTCCTGCATCATACACCGAGTGGAGAACACAATGAAGAACAAAGAACTGAACCTATATGAACAACCTCATAATAGGTAATGATAATTATGCCAAAGCTTTTCCTAGGAATAGTATATTCAAACTAGGTATTATTTTCCTATCACAAGGTGCATTTACATTGTCAACCCAAGGACATATACTTGAAATGGAACAACACAATTTGTGCACTAAGCCTCTCATAGAGTCATCTTACTTAAGCTATAGGAAAGGAAAATACATAGAAAGAACTAAACTATTGTTGCAGGAAGGGAAAACATAGTTGAATAAATAAACCAATGTAAACAATCATAAACCTAACTCCAACTCATCATGTCATTCTAATGCATGTACTATGGCTATCTCTACATATGCTGCATGAACAAACACAAATATAATGCTGCAGGAACAAACAGTGAACACTACTTCAAATGGGGAAAATAATTAACTACCTTTTCTACTCTAATCTACTCCACCTCCCAAGTGGGCCCTCCTTGATTGGCTTTGATTAAATATGAACATAGAAGATAATTCAAATTACTCCTTCATTTCATATATTCAAAAAAATAGATTACAATTAGAACACATACTTGGAGAGTAACTTGCTTCTCAATACAACAGTAACATTATTATTTTGTTTAACTAGATTTCCATCGATCATCTCCATATATATAGAGAATTAACATTTAAACATTTAGATACACTTTGACTGACTCACCCATGAAAGAAAGATAACATGTCAATCAACAACAAAAGATCATAAATATCAAATAACCATCTCAATTGAATATTAATTGTGGGGGAGATTTAGCATGGTCGTTCCCCCTATATTCCCTAAGACATTCATTCCTTCAATTCTACAAGCATGCCTCGTGGTTGTCTTAATGAATCTTCTTATCATTGCTGAAGACACCATCACTCCATCATTGTAACCAATTTGTTTTCTAGCTGCTCCTTCATTCTTGGTAGATTAGTAGTATACACATGCATATTCATATATTCAACTTAACCAATTTCATCCAAATATTAAGGCACACATTAAAATAGCTATATGAAATACTACATTATATACATAGTATTGGCAATGTGTGTCTACTATTTCTTACCCAAAAGTTTAATGATCTAACTGTACTTATGGCATATATACAAACTTAAGAACTTAAAAAGTCACACAAATGTTGTAGGAATGTTTAGGAATAGAGCATAAAATATCATAAAACAAAGACCAACTTTAGTCTCATCATTTTCCCCCCAACAAGTATAATGCTTGTCCTCAAGCATTACACTTCTTGGCAACTGCTCTGAATTCTCCAACCTCTATCTTGCCTCTCCGTTTACTCTTTAAGGTATAGTAAAATCCTCTGGTTCACTCCTAGTAGTCCATTCTATGGTCTTCCTACAACTGGTCCAATTTTATAGTGTTAATGTCATATAATGGCCACATGACCATTAGTGGCTAGAAGGTTAGAGGACACCAAAGCTCTCTTCTGATTTGTCTCCCTATTTGCATGTACTTCATTGCCCTGTTCATTGCTGCCTTGAAATTAATTGGACTATGTGGTTCAGATTTCTTGAAAATCTCAGACAATCTATTCCATCTACTCCTTACTCCAGTTAGAGCTCTTTGGAATGTAAAATAAGGTAATCCCTAATATTCTATGTAGAATTCATCTCTAATAGAAAATATCCTATCTCGGGTTTCAGGTTTTGTCTTTCCATAAGTTAGTGTTAATGGCTTAATGGATTCATCTCTTAAAGGTAAAGGCTCAGATTTTTCCTGGTCTCTATAATTATCCAATTGCCTGTCATAGTTGGCTTCATTTTGCATCTATGACATTAATTCTTTCAAATTTACATCCCCTATATAGAGAAATGGATTCCAATCAATTTCATCATGAATAATGAAATTATGAAGATACAATTCACAAAGAAAATTATGTTGCCAAATAGGAAGTATCTGATATAAACCATAAAAATCTTCAACTATTTTGAACTCAAAAATTTTATTCTGGATGGTCATCATTAACTGGAACATAAGGAAATGTTATTTTAAATAAATAGCATAAACCCTTGGGGGAGGCCTACAATCTATTATCTGATCAGCCAGCTTTAGGGCGTGATCCATTTTCTATTTTTGCTTCTCTATTTGTTCCTTTAGGTACTCAATTTCCTCTTTCTTCTCATCAATTTCCTTTTTCATCTTTTTCTTCTCCTCTCCCCACATAGTGTTCTTGAAAACAAACTAGGTGTATAAACTAAACAGAATTGATTGCAAAGTAGGTAGGCCAGGCTCCTCTGATTGAGTTCTTTGTTTTCTCTCTGTAATGAGAGCCTGTTCTAGATAATCTATGTACTAGGTCCTTCTGAAAGGCACTATGGCACTGTGGGTATAGGAGTAGACTGGTGACTACAAGTCCTCATGATATTCTTCTTGAATTGTTTGTGTACTTTCCTTGAGCTTACTTTGATGTGAGAGAGACTCATCAGGAGATGGATCACTTACATTCTATGGAGGATTTGGGCTAGTTGGTTGAATTGGAGAATCAACTGTGACATAGTCAACATGAGAATGTGCAATAGGTGTCTTTGATGGGACATCTTGACTTACTGGAGTAACTTGAGGAACTTGTCCCTTCATCCTGGAACTTCTTCTCAAAGGGTTTCTTTTTCTTCCGCCATTTTATTTTTACCAACTTTCTTCGGTCTCTCTATTGCAGGAGTCGACTTCCTCTTTCTACCTTTTGAGGTCGTAGGGTTATGGGGTTCTATTTTAGGAAATGAAGTTCCTTCATCAGCCTTTTGTTTCCCTTTTCTTTGAGATGAGGTAGGTACATTATCACTTAAGATAGGAGAAGGTTCCTTTCTTTAACATTCTTAGGCTCTTTTTCTTGGGGTATTCTGACTAGTTTAGAGGGTATTTCATTCCTAGGAACTGGCTTCTCAATAGGCTCATTCTGGGGCTGCAAGGTTTTGGCCTTAACAAATTATTTCTATTCCAAAGGAGAGACATCCCTAAGGGATATTTCAACTAGAAGTTTGATTAGGGCATGATGTGAAATAGAATTTGTTTTACCCTTTTGAGTTTCCTCAGCACTTATACTTAGCATGTTATACAGAAAAATTGGAATATTTACTTGAAGATTATTCTTGATACAGCTAAGTAACTTGAAATGATGCACATGTAAATGGGAAAATCTCCCTTTCAATGTGAAATAATCTATAATGTGTGTAGCCAGCTTGGTGTATGGAATAGGTAGTGACATTCTCTTATATCCATGTTTATTTACTTCCAGTGGAGGGTCGGAAGGTTAGATGAATTGAGCTTGTGCAGACCTGGCATCATGCGCATTGGTATAATGCTCCCCAACTACTGGCAAGCCTATCACCTCTACAATGTGTTCTTTCATTGCTAAGATAGTCACTCCCCAGAAATTTGCTTCCCCTTCTTCGAATGTACTCATGAATTCAGCTTCCACGTCTTCGTCAAATTCTATTAATTTCAAGAAGTAACCAAGCCATCCATAGGCATGAAATCTGTGAATAGATTCTACATTAGTTAATAAAATGGTATGAACCACATGTTTATGTCGCATCAGCTATCCTCCCATTATGCAGAATTATGTCTTCAAATTTCTTTCTTATTCTGTAATTTTATGACCATTGTTTACTGTGAAAACCCCAAATTCCTAAATTCCTTTGAAATCCCCTTCAATTTAGCACATAACTGCACTTCAGCTTCAACTCCCTTCAATCTTTGTGTAGTACTAATTTGAAAATTGGGCAATATGAATGATAATGACACTTGACAGCAAGGAATTATATTTTTAAGTGAAATTAATTCTTACACAAATTTGATTATGTCACCTAGGGTTACGTCAGTCAAGAATCAAGAATAATCTAAGCATTTAAGTATGATACTTTGTGTAAACATTACAAGGACTTAATGACACATCACATAAGTACAAATTTAGCTAATATGCAATCTAGGTTGAGATGATAGGTACAGAAAATAGTGACTTGGAAATTAATACACTTTTCTCCCCTGTACAAAAGAATGACAAGTGTCCACACTTGTCATCCTTCGCATGGGATAGAAAACTGGCATAATTCCATAATATATAGACATGTGCAGTATTAAATATAATTGTCAAAATCTATGTTTTAAAAGTGGAAATAAATTGAATACGTGTACCTATCATGATGTTTCCTTATGCACTTGAAGGATGTGACTTGGTTGTGCCTTGAAATGTACTATCCCTGAATGTATGCATGTGCTGATGTGGAATTTATTGAAAGCTTAGAAAATTAAGCAAAATGGGTGACGTGGAGTTTGTGTGGGTGGAAGGTAAAGAAAAGAGGTGGGATGGAAAGAGAATTTAAGAAAGTGAATGTGGAATGAGACTTCATTTGAAATGAAGTTTTATTATGGTCGTACTTGAAATTTTCTTAGGGTGAAGTTGTAGGAAGAAGGTTGTCACCTTCTACTGTAGGAGTAATTACCTTTGTTGCGGCTAATTCAACTTCTTGGAATTGTTGTAGGAACTATGCCTTGGTTTGAGGTTGATGGTATAGACAACGTCTATGTCCATTGACCATCAATTTGAATTGGACTTGGTTAATTTTTTTCATTTGAACTATGCCATTTGCAAAAACATGTGTTACCTCATATAGGCCAAGCCATCTTGTTTGTAATTTTCCTTGTGTTTCTTGATATCTGGAATCAAACAATAGTGCCCAGTCACCTACTTGGAACTATCTATTCTTGATATGAGATTCATGCCACTTCTTTCTTTATTTTTGGACTATTTATGTGCACTCCAATGTAGATTTACGCATTTCATCCAAAGAGTTGAGATTTAGTAAATGTTCGCGCTGAGCTATAGGAAAGTCCATGTTCAGCTTCAAAGTAGTCCTCAATGTTTTGTGTTCAAACTCAATTGGTAGCATGTTTTCTTTTCCATAGAGTAGTTAAAATGGAGTCAGTCCATTTGTGGTTTTCCATGTGATTATGTATGCCCATACTTCTTCTGTTAGATGGCTTCTCCAGTCTCGGCAGTTGAGTTGAACTATTTTTGTGAGTATTGCTTCAATTTCCCTATTGGTGGCTTTTGCTTGTCCATTGGCCTATGGGTGGTATGGACTAGATTTCCTATGTCTGATGTTGTATTCATTCATTAGGTTTGTTATTAGATTGGATATAAATTGTGCTCCTTGATCATTCATTAGCTCTCTTGGTACTCCATAGCGAGTAAATATTTCTTCATACAGGAATGTTGCCACTTTGTTGTCAAGGGCATGCTTCATTGCCTTCACTTCTACTCATTTTTTTACATAATCTGTGTGGACTAAGATATATGATTTTCCATTTGATGGATGGTCTATAGGACCTATAAAATCCATTCCCCATTTATCAAATGGTGTGACAACTACTTGTGGGTTGAGAGGCATCTCATCTAATTTTGTTGGACGACCCATCTGCTAGCATTTGTCACATTTTCTAGTGTAATTTGTTTGCATCTTTGTGAAATGTTGGCCAATAGTAGCATGTTGTTAACACCTTCATTGTTGTTCTTTTTGCTACAAAGTGTCTTCCATAGGGTTCATTATGGCATGCATGCAGTATATCATAATTTTCATCTTCTCGGACACATCTCCTCATGACCTAGTTTGGGCTAGTGTAAAATAACGTGTTATCAATCCATGAGTAGAGAAAACTCTTTTCAACTAGAAATTTCTTGTCCTTTGGAGAAAAGTGTCCAGACATCTTGTTGGTTACAAGATAGTTGGCTATATCATCATACCATGGAGTCTTGATACCAATGCAGAATAGATGCTCATCTGGAAATGTGTCATCTATCAATGAGGTATCAGTATCTTCATGTTGTAATCTGGACAAGTAGTCTACTATGACATTGGCTCCTCCTAGCTTGTCTATTATTGTGAGATCAAACTCCTATAATAAAAGTAATCTTTCTAATCTACCTAAAATGGAAGGATTCTTCATAAGATATTTTACTGCAACATGGTTAGTATGAACAAATATGGGGTATCCTGTTACATAGTGTCAAAACTTGTTCAGAGCATAAACTACTGCTAATAGTTCTTTTTCTATGACTATGTAGTTTAACTCTAGACCATGTATACTTTTACTAATGTAGTAAATAGCATTTTCAAGTTGTTCAAACTTCTGGCCTAGGACATCTCCTATTTCATAATCAAATGCATCAGTATGTATGTGAAATGGAAAATTCCAATCAAGGCCTTTTAGTACTGGTGCTTTTGTAAGAAGTTTCTTAAGCTACAAGATGACTCTTCACAAGCTGGGGTCCATGTGAATTCAACCTCTTTTGTAAGAAAAGTGTATAATGGAATTTCTATTTGACTAAAGTTTTAAATAAAATGTCTATAGTATCTAGCATGTCCTAAAAATGATCTAACCTCTTTTTAATTTTCTTATTAGGAGTGGGAAATGTTTGAATTACCTCTATCTTGGTTGGATCCACTTGTATTCCAACTTCTGAGATGAAGTGTCCTAGAACAAATCCTTCCTGCATCATCATGTAAGGTTTGAAATAGATCTTAAAGATGTAATATAAAATAGTGTAATGGATAGGTGTGGGGGAATGTAAGATCTACTTATTACTCCAAATTCCCAAAGGAAAGATCCAAATTGATCAACCAAAAGAGAATGGTTAATGCACAAATGAATCAATCAATGAAGAATATGAAGAAGTTGAATTTTCCATTTTCTCTCACCAATCTTATGGCTGCAAGAATAGTGGTTGCAGACACACTATTGACCTTGTTTGCATGTTGAAATCTATATCCAAGTATCATAGACATCAATTTGATGTCTTTCTCCTCAATTGGTTCAATTTTCATCCCGTGCTTATCACTCTGGGATTTGTAGGCTTTCTCAACCAATTTTCTAACATCCTTACCAATTGGAAGAATGGTGCCTGTCTTTGATAAACTTGTCATCTCATAAATGAGATTAGCTATGATTCTAACTGGAACTTCACCTATCCAAAATAGGTCATCATGTATCCTGCTCAACAAGATTTTAATCCATTCAGATTCATAAAACTCATATGTTGTAGCATACTCAATGATAGGGTGATTCTCAAGGGGTGTAAACTCTTCAATGAATGTTTTTTTTGGATTCAACATGGGTTCTAGGTGTGACCTAATCCTTTCCAAACCATCTAGTTCCTTCTTGCAATACACATATGCACGTATGTCTTCTATGTACATAATGCCCATTGGGGTTCTAGAAAAGGCTCCTTCTAGGTCATCTAGGGTGGACTTGAATGGATGCTTCTTAAACACATATATTTTCCTTTCTACAACATCAAAGACAACTGGTGCAGCCATACTTACTTGTTTTAATTCTTTAGAGAGGTTACTGAGGGTTTCTAAATCATCGTGCCTAAATTGGGGCTTTTAACAATCAATCTTTCTTCTTCACTGATAAATTCAACTGCAACACTTCTTAACTCAACTGCTTGATCTTCTGTGCTCTCCAAACGCTCAACTTAGAATGCAATGTGTGAATGATGAATCTCTAATTGCTATAAAGTGACTTTTTCACCATTAATGCTTGTCGTGTAAATATAGAATGCAATAGGAAATTTCATTCTTTGTCTCTGCTATCAATAGGCAGTGCGCTCTCACATGCTACATCATATAGTCTCCAAATAGTTGTAGTCCAAGGTGCATACTCTGAGGGTGAATATACCATCCGCGCAGGGGTCTAGAGCTAGTCTAGCTCCCCCTATGACCATGATGGTCATTTTAACCATAAATAGGAGGTGCATCCATTGTGGATGTATCCTCAACTATTTCATCAACACTATCCTTCTTTTCTTCCTTCCAAATCAAGCTCGCATCTTCCGTAGCTTGCACAAATTTGACTTCTCCTGGTTCTTCCCTAATTGATCCTTCTAACTTTTTAGGGCTTTCCTATATTTGTGAATTTGATCTACAAAAATTTGAGATGTGTCCAGCCTTGTTACATGAGTGACAAATGACTGGAGGCCTCATATTCCTCGGTGCATTCATGTGGGTTACCATATTGCACTATCTGGTTGTGTGACCAGTATAGTTGCATATATGACATGTGATGTTTTGAGAATTTCTTACATTCTGTTGTGGATGACTTCTTTGATTTTTCTAATTTTGATTTGATCTACAGTTCATAGCTCTATGACCAAACTTATTGCATGAATAACTGTAATCATTGAATGGTCTTACCTCTTTATAATTTCTTGCTATGTGTCCATGTTTGTTACAAGCATAACAAGTCTTGTTTACTGGCTTGCACTCATCCTTGGGTGGTTTAGCTTCAACTTCTATATGATTTCTTGTCTTCTTTTCTTCTAAAGATTCTTTTGATGCTTTCTTTCTTGCTCGCATGTCATTGATCTGATTTTGTGCTTCATTGAATCCAATACCGCTAGTGTCTCCTTTAACCTTCTATGCATACAACTGTGACTCTATTAGATCCTTCCTTGTGTATAATTTGTCAATATGATTCTTTTCTTCAATCAATTCAGATTCCACTTGCTTCTTGATGTTTTCTAATTCAAAGATTTTCATATTAGCTTGCCTTAGTTCTTCATCCAACTACTTGTTTTCTTTGATCTTCTCTTCATAGGCTTCTTGGTTATTAAGTAACTTTTCATCTAATTCTTCAATTTGATCTTTCAGAGATGTGTTTTCCTCATTTATCTTTTTAACCATTTTTCCTAAATCACTTGTGGAACAGTCTTTCAAATCTTTTCTTAGTTTTTTGATGACTGCATGAGAATCACTAACCTTTAATTTTAGTTCTTCAATTTCCTTTTCAGATTTGTCAAGATCTTCAAGAGCTACTTCAAGATTATTTTTCAGATCTTTCATTTCTCCCTTATCCATGATCTCCTCAAGTGGTTAAAATTATCTTTAGAGGACCAAATCTCTGATACCAATTGTTAGGAATGGGAACACTGAGAGGGGGGGTGAATCAATGTTCTATATATTAATACTTTTTATTTACACTTGAAATTTAAGTTAATTGCTTATGTACTGAAATGAATATCAATGCAAGTAAGATAAACAACCATAACACATAACACCAAATATTATTATGGGGAAACCCAAATAGATAAAAACCCCAGTGGGAATTGACACCCACTAAGAACTGCACTAGTGTTTTATGATCCCTGTTAGAAGATCTTGCAACCCTGTTAGGAGTTGTTCTTTACAATGCTTTTAGTACAATGACCCGATCAAGGGTTAGACCCTATTAGGAGTCTTTTACAATTAAGAATATTAGGGTTGGGGACACACTATCCTAGACCTCACTGCTCAAGTGGTGAAGGCTACAACCTTCTGGATCTTAGATATACACTATATCTGCAAGGTGAACTGTTGTTGTGACACTATTTGTCTGATCAGTTCCTTTTGTGCGCTTATGATTTAGCCTCTTGTAAAGCACTAAAACATTCTAACTTCTCTTTGCATACCTCTGCTCTTCTCTTACCGATTTCTATATCTCATACCATATCTAATTACAAGGGCGCATGTCTTATTTATATGCGCATACAAAACTCTTCATCAAGTCCACCTATAACTAATTACATACAACACTTCCAAATGAATTGGCTCAAGCATGTTTACATATAATCATATTAACATGTCTGTGACCTAAATACAATAGGCACATAGCCTTTACAAAACAATATTATGATCGCTAATCAAAATACAAACAGTTGGCTCCATGCTCTATTCTATTTTGTCATTCACTATCTGTGTTACTTTATCTGACTATAACTTCCTCATATTGACTCATATCATCATGCGCTCTTAGACTTAGCATGAATACATACTTAGAAGCTTATCTTCAATGGTGCATGTCATAACTCTATCATACATACATGCATTGATGCACTATTCTTTCTGGTGCTCTGCTAACTATCCAATCTTTCATACTTAGCCAATTTCTAATGTTCTAACTACTTGCACTGACTCCATAACATCATATGACTTTGTTTCCATAATGAAAACACTAAATATAGTCATATACATTAGTATAGGAAACTTTCCAACATATATATGATATTAGTACAAATGAATTGACATCATTCCCCAAAGAAAGTAGAACTACAATCACAATGGAGAAAAGAACACATAAGAGTTATGAAGAAGAGTCTTTTCGGACCACAACATGGAGATAAAAAAGAATCAGTGCTACCAAGTCACAAATCCAAGAAGAATACACAAGGAAACATTTATGAACAATAGCACAGGTACAACATAACATGAAACAACATATAGAAGAGTAAAGATACATATAGAAGAGATGTACAATATATTTGATTCCTTTATCACCTTGCACCAACAAAGTAACAAGGGTCATATAAAAGAATCTAACAAACATTTAGAAAACACATTATGGGAGAAACAAAGTACAACATAAAAACACACAAAAAGGCTATCATGAAGGACAAGCCAATCAAGCGTGCCGCCTACCCTCCCCATCTTGTTCTATATCATTTTGGGAAGGTGGTAAACTTGCAAGGGGGACTATATCCAGCACAGTAGGAATGATAGCTAGTTCCAAACAAGGATCCTCTTGAGAATCATAATGTTTGATACTAGGTGTAATTGTCAATTGTGATGAAAGCATATTTGGAAAATCAATGTCAATGTCAATAGTTTCATATTCATCATTAACATCATTAGTATCATCAAGAGTATCTTCTTCATCTAGATTAATCAAAATAGGATCTAAGATACAAATAGAATCATTATAATAATGCATCTTAACATCATTATTAGTATGAAATTCTTCTAACACATCATGCATAGATTGATCAAAATAAGGTAAAGAACTTTGAATAACTAAGGCACGGGCCTTAGCTTGAGCTTGACACTTCTTATGATGTTCATTAGTAGAGCGTTTACCTTTTGTCTTATTTGAAATGTGTTGAGAACTAGGAGGGACAACTGTTGGTTCCTTCACAGGTTCTATAGGTGGATTAGTAGAATTTCTAGTAGGCTGAAAAGAAAAACTAGGAGCTTGATTAATAGAACTAGAAGCCATGGATAAAGGAGGTATGGAAGTCATAGGCAAAATACTTCTTCATCATGAATTAATTTAAGACACTTCTAGATAGGAGAAGCAAAAACATGCATGGCATTCAACCAAGGCAAACCAAGTTTAACTTGAAATTGATTAGAACTAGGAACAACAAAAAAGGTAGTGTCCACAATTTTACCACCAAGTTCAATAGGCAAGTTAATAGATCCAAATGATAGATAAAGAAAACCATTACAAGTTTGAATCCACATATCAGATGTATCATAAGAATCATGTTGCAAGTTTGTCATAAAAATATTTTCTTCAATAATAACATTGACTAAGGATGTAGGATCAACAAGACAACTGCATGTAGGTATCTTATAAATCCCAACATAAATGTAAAGGGGGCCATTAGGAGCTTTAATAGTCTCAGAATCATCAAAGGTAATCAAGAGTTCCCTAGGTCATTTATTCTTAGGTTGTTTTCGAGGTTTAGGTTGAGGTTTTGGTTTAGGTTGAGGTTTTTGTTTAGGTTGAGGTGGAACTTGAGGTTAAGATTGAGTTTAAGGCTGGTGTGGAGATACAGATTAAAGCAAAACAACATGCTCCACATGGTTAACAATGTGATTAAGATCATCCATCTTTGAATCATAAACAATATCCATAGAAGATGGCTAAGCAATGGTATTAGTATCATGTGTAGGAAAAGGATTCGTATAGATTTGAAGGTTTTGATTAGGAGGAGAGATAGATTTGTTCCCACTACCATCAAAATTATCTATAGATAAGGCATTCGAATCAATCAAGTCTTGAACCTTATGCTTTAAAGAATAACACTTCTCAGTATCATGGCCATTTTGACAATGGTATTGACAAAATTCTTTAGGATCAAAGGATTTAGATGCCACCATAGTAGGTAAAAGAGGTCGAATAGGAGGTAAAGTAATCATATTAGTAGTTAACAACCTATTCATAATAGAATGTAAAGATTTAGAGAGAGGAGTAAACATGTGATTCAAACGAAAAGAAGTGGATGTAGAAGTAGCATTGTGGGATGCAACAACAACTTGATTAGCAACCTCATTTGATTATTTATTTATCTTGACAAATTTGTTGAGTTTTTGAAATTTGTTTGGATTAGGAGTAGCATCACTCTTATCAACTAGAATAGGAGCCATTGGAGTGTTGCTCTCAAATTGACTCACTTGTAATTGATAATGATGAAGTGCTACACAAAGTTGTTGAAAAGAGGTAAATTTAGTAAGCAGAATCTTATTTCTAATATCTTTTTTCAAATTTGAAATAAACATACATTGAATATCCATATCAGGAATAGGATAAGAAATTTTAGCATGCAAATACTTAAATTCACCAATGAATTCAGTCAATTTTTCCTTAGTGTTTTGTTTACAATGCATCAAATTAGTTAAGGACACTTGCGGACCAATGTTATTTTGAAATTGTTGAATAAAAGCATTGGAAAGTTTTGGAAATGAATCAATAGAATAAGGAGGCAAGGAATAATACTATTGTAAGGCCTTGTCACAAAAATTTCTAGCAAACAACTTGGCTAAATCCTATGATCATGAGCATAGTCACTACAAAGGATTTGAAATATTTTAATATGAGTAGCAGGTTCTCCCTTACCATTTCAATTCTCAAGATGAGGCATATCAACTTGTTGAGGAACAGGAGCGCAAATGATGTCTAGGGATAAAGGACTTCCCATGTCACATGTAGGAATTCTAAACTTGGATTGAGTCAAGGATGCAAGTTGTTGTTGTAAAGAGGACATGGTTTGACCCAAACTGATGTTTGTTGAATCATTAGAGGAAATAGGAGGCATGGTAACCTTAGAAACACTAGGTAAAGTGTATGAAGTGGTAGGAATGGAAGAGGAACACTTGGAACCATAGTTGGAAGAGGATTGGAATAAGTAAAAGGAACATTATGGTAAGAAGGTTGTGAAGTAGGAAGGGACATAGGAGGAACACTCATAGGAAGCAAGGGAACCATTGTAGTCACCAAAGGAGGGGTATAAGTAGGAATGCTAGGTAAAGGAATGGAAGAAGGTTCCAAACTAGTGACATGAGGAGTGAATCCTAAATCTTGAGCTTCTTGAGATAAAGGTTTAACATTTGAATGCACGAGATGAGTAATACCATGCAAGAAGTTAACACCTTGATCACTATCACAAAGGACTTTCTTAAGAACCTCTATAGTTTGAATAGAATCTTGATTATGGTTTTCTTGAATAAGCTAATTACCCATTTTATCAAGTTCGGTTGAATGTTTTTGGACTTGTTCAGGAGGAACTCTTAAAGCATCATCCTCATCATGAGATGAGTGAGAATAATTTTTCTCCATAGTAGGATTGGAATCATGAATAATCAAATTTTCATTTGGGATCCTAAGGAAAGGAGAGGAAGACTCGGGATCAAAGGCTCCCATAAGTCTATGACTTTGTCTAACCAAAATATTATAAGTAGGACTAGAGATAGTAAATCTCATATACCAATGCAATGCAAAAATGAACTAAAGTAGGAAAACATAAAAAATAAATGAATGATTTTGTATTTTTGTTTTATATGAGATGCACACACATAAAATAAATCTAATACATACAAGATCTAACACCATTAAAGAAAGAGTTGTCTATCGCGGGTTCACCAAGAATGTAAGGTTTGAAATAGATCTTAAAGATGTAATATAAAATAGTGTAATAGATAGGTTTTGGGGAATGTAAGATCTACTTCTTACTCCAAATTTGCAAAGGAAAGATCCAAATTGATCAACCAAAAGAGAATGGTTAATGCACAAATGAATCAATCGATGAAGAATATGAAGAAAGGAGAAAACCTTGTATTATGTTATAGAAAGTATGTATTGAAATATTGATTGAATTGAAGACAAATACTAACCTCAAAATATCACTGATCTAGAAAATGTTATTTTCTAGTGTCTATACAAAGTTTCAGGAAATTTAGCAACCAGATCTAGCCTGGAAATGCAGAAATGGAGAAAACCCATAAACATTTTGTTTTTCTAAAGAAGGTCAACCTTGACCCAAAATAGGGGTAAGATCTTACCCCGGGGTACAATCTTACCCCAAAAAATTTGACCTTGACCTGCATTGTTCTGACAGAAATTATGTTCGTAGATCCCAAAAGTTCTTCAGAAAGGGTATTCAGATCTGAACTGCAATTCATTGTCCCATACATTTACCTGTAAGAAAAATGGTTTTTTTTTGTTGGATGAGGAGTTTTCCTTTGTCAAACCCTAGTTTTGGAATTAACCATGAAATATAATTGAAATTATAGCAATAAACAAAGTAAATGGAACAATTCACCTTTCTTATATTGAAGTCCTTGTGGAGGATTCAAACCCTTGAATCCATAAGAATGGAGGCTCTAAATGAATGTGAAATTGTATTTAGGATTCCTTAAATCAATTTCATTAGATCCTCAACACCAATCTTAAATGAATCTTGGAATAGGAAGAAGCTTGGATGGAAATGGATGGAGAAATCTTCAACAAGAGGGCTCCAAAGAGATTGAATCATTCAATGGCTATCAATGGATCTCCTTGATGAATTACACGAATGAATGCTTTAATACTTGAGGATGAATAAATTCTTGAATGCTTTCCTTCTCCTTATTTCTTTCTTGATGATTGCTTGATCACTAGATTTCACTTTCTTGAATTCTATGGATGGTGGATGTGAAAATGAGAGAGGAAGGCTTCATTTTATACTAGTTTAGGGCACAAACTTCTAGAGAGGCTGACATAGGAGAATTAAATTCCAATTAAGCCTTAACCCCTAGAAATGGACCTAGATTAAATATAATTTAAGAGTTTACCATTCTAAAATTTGAAACTATCGACCTGGAAGCCAAAAATAAAACTTTCTGAAGCTCGACATCTGAAAAATTCTAGGATTTGAAATTTGGACCCAGGGTCAGGGTTGAGGTTGACTCTAACCTAGGTTAGGCTCGAGGTCAACCATGACATAGGTCAGGGTCAAGGTCAAGGTCGAGGTCAACCTTTACCTAGGTTAGGGTTGAGATCAACCTTTACCTACATTAGGGTCAAGGTCGACCTTGACCCAGAAGGTTGACCTTCACCCTGAGGTCAAGAATCTCAGTTCCTCAAGATAAGGTGCTAGAAAAAGGTGAGGAGAGAAGTAGAATAGGGGAAGAAGCCAAATCCAGTCAAAGGCCTACTCAAGGTGCTTGACATGACCCCAGACCACTTACTCAGAGGGCTAAACCGGTCCTAAATGGAAGTGATTCCTTTTTCTGATGATACACATCATAAAACACTTATCACTGTTAAGTGACAAGTTGTGCTCTTTTAATTTGATCAGAACTTTCTCCAAATTCTCCAAGGCTTCTTCAAATGTGACTCCAAATGTAGTGAAGTTATCCATATAAATCTCCATGCAGTCATGTGAGATGTTAGAAAAGATGATGATCATAGCCCTCTAAAACATTGCAGGTGCATTACATAACCCAAATGTCAGAATAGAGTAGGCATACGTTCCTCAAGGACATGTGAATCTTGTATTTTCTTAGTCCTTGGGGGCAATGGTAATCTGATTCTACCCACCATAGCCATCAAGAAATGAGTACTTTTTGCCTACTAATGTATCTAGCACCTGATCAATGAATGGTAATGGAAAATGGTCTTTCTTTTTTGCATTATTAATATATCTATAATCTACACATATCCTCCATTTACCCCCTTTCTTAGGCACTATCACAAGAGGTGAAACCCATTTACTATTTGAGATTGGATATATGAAACTAGCATTTAGCAATTTTTGTAGTTCATTTTTTACAATTTCTCTGAGGGTTGGGTTGATCCTTCTCTATGGCTGATGTAGAGGTAAACTACCTTCATTTATGTAAATTCTATGGGTACATAGTTTTGGAATCAATCCCTTCATGTCCCCATATTCCCAAGAAAATGCCTTTTCATGTTTGCATAGGATTTGTGTTAACAATTTCAATTGCTACTGAGATAATTTATTGTTAACATGAAGGTTATGGCTAGGTGAGAGTTCTACAATAGTGGATAGCTCTAGCATTGAGGCTTCTGATAGAGGGCTAGTTGATATCTCACAAGGTAATAGTTGCTGGATGATTTCAAGTTCTATTGGTAGGACACATTTTTCATAGGTAGTCAAATGCAAAATTGAGCTTTGAGAAATATCTCTTGTTGTAACACAATCATTTGTAAGGATACTTTGTAGGATATCATCATCTTCTTGTAATTTCAAAAAAGATTTTCTATACAACATCATCATTTGAGAAATGGATTTTATTTCTTCTTCCTCATCTCCCACATCTGGCCAAATAGGATTGTTTAGATCTATTGGTGGTTGGGGTGGAAGATACATTTCTAATTTCTTGATGGTTTGACCATTAGAGATGATCATATTTCTTGATCTACAACTGATATTAGCATCTTTTGTTGCTAACCACAACCTTCCAAGGATTACTGGATAACCAGAAAGGGTTACTTTGGGTGACAATATCATAAAATCAGTAGGGTATTCCCAAGAGTCCAATGTGACTACTATGTCTTCAACCATGTTGTCTTGAGTAATTATAGAACTATCTACTAGTTGTAAAACTATTGGAGTTGTCCTTAATCCTTCTATACTCAACCTATGCATAGTATCCTTGGTCATGACATTTATAGAAGCATATAAGTCTATCAAAGCATTCTTTATTGACTGACCATTCATTATTACATCAACAACTGGGCTTCCTGGATCAGAGTATTTTGGAATCACAATCTTTCCCAACATTATATCATCCAGCTGACCTATTACATGCACTATTTGGGGATCCTTTTTTATTTCTTCTAGGTTTCTTCAGACATGCTTCTTTGATGTCTTTTCCATGTAGTGTAACATATTTGATGGCCTGAAATAGTGGAATCTAGATGTGGATGTTCTTTAACTAGTCAAGGATATCAAATGGTGCTTCTTCTTGGAGCATAGGTTTATCCATCCTAAGCCTCTGAGGAAATGGGGAACTAGTTTGAATTTTGGGATCAGTCTAGTCTGGTATCTTAGTTGGAAAGGTTGGACTTGGAAAAGTAACTTCTAGTTGTTATGTTGATGCTACAGGAGTATCTAGCAGTTCTGTTATAACAGGTGGTTCTGGTGTTGGCAGAGTCATACCAGATCTCAGGTGGATATCAGTGATGTCCAATGCATAAGCAAGGTACTATTGGGCTTCAGTATTGTAGATTGGTTGTTGTTTCTTATTATTAGGATTTGGTTGTGGTTGAGATGGTAATTGTGTTGGCCATGGAGGAGAACTGGTGGCTACAGGAGGTGGAATGAGTGTTGGTTGAGGAACTGGAGGTGTTAATGGTTGATAACCAAGATTATGATTAGGCCACTATTGAGGTCCCCTCCATTGGTTATATTGCTTCCAATTTCCTTGTGGTGGTTACCATTGATTTTGAGATTGTGGTTGTGGCCATTGAGGTTGTTGGGAGTAAAACCATTGGTTTAGCTGAGTATTTGGCCATGCATTATTCCACACAGGTTGGAAATATTATGAAGGATATTGGGAATTTTGGGTTTTCCATTGACTATTATAATTATTAAAAGATTGCAATTGGTCTTGAGGCATACCTTGTCATGGAGCCCATGGGCAACGTTGTGCAACAAAGAAGACTTTCTTGTCCTCTCCTTCTATCTACCTAAACTTGGTTGGAACATGGTGTGTTTCCAAATTTTATACCATCTTACATCTATAGTCCTTCTTTTTTTGTCTACAGTGTGAGCAGTACTTAGCTAACTTTAACTTAGCTTCTTCATGCTTCTTTTTGGCTTGCATTGTATCTAGGTGGCTGGCAACATCATTGATAATGTCTTGCTTGAAATCTGACAAGTTCAAGATTTCCATCTTTGATATTCCAGAACTACTTCCTTTTGCAATTGTTGGATGGAATCTTCTACCCTTCTTTACTACTGATCTTGAATAGTTCAAACAAATTTTCTTGAGATCATCCCAAGAAGATTGAGACACATCTCCTCTAGCCATAAGGTCCAGTGCTTCTAGCCAATTATCATTTACTCCTCTCAAAAAGATGAGTTTTAATCCTCCTGCAGTGCATGTTGAGGATTATTCTATAGATTGTATAAGAAGTGGGAGATGTAGTCTTCCAGAGTCTCATCTTCTTTTTGTGACATTCAAAAGATTTCATCTCCTCTCAAATCACCCCCTTTGTATTATTCCTTATATTTTTGTAGAAACGAGTTTCTCATCCCATCCCCATCAATTGGTGCATTTTCCCCTAGTCCCATGAACCATCTTAAGGCCGACTCCTTTAATGTGGCTGGAAACAATTTGAGTTTACGACTATCTATGTTATAGTAAAAACTTCAACAAAGAATGTTGAACTCAAATAAGAAAGTGTCAGGGTCCTCTGTTATTAGGCCATAAAACTTTGGTAACACAATAGTGGCTATATTTTTAAGATTAGCATTATTGATAAGGCTAGGAAGTGGAAATGGAAATGTAGGCTAGGCCATTATTGTAGGTGTTTGGAATATTAATTGATGTTGAGAAGTGTTTATACCCAGTGGTTTACTATTAGCATTTTGTGCACTTGGAGTGGAATGTGCAAGAAAACTGGCCAAAATCTCAGCAAAAGGTTGAAGGTTAGTTGGATCAAATGGGTCATCTACTGATGAAGTGGATGGAGGAAATTTTGGACTCACATCAAAAAAAGGTAATTCATTGTCTATAGATTCTTCATTTAAATTGAGTGTTTCTCTTGGGAGAAATCTGCCATGGACATCTCTTCTTCTTCCCCTTTGATGCATACAACTGATTAAATGAACTTGTGAAGCAAGTTCAGACTTTACAAACTATTTCTAGTAAACATGGAACTATCTAAAATGAATCAATAGGATTCTCATCTTGACACCATCCCTGGAAATGGTGCCAAAAATGAACAGCCTCATAATAGGTAATAATAATTATGCCAAAGCATTCCTAGGAATAGTATATTCAAAGTAGGTATTATTTTCCTATCACAGGGTGCATTTAGATTGTCAACCCAAGGACGTATACTTTAAATGGAATAGCATAGTTTGTGCACTAAGTCTCTCATAGAATCATCTTACTTAAGCTTGTAGGAAAGGAAAATGCATAGAAAGAACTAAACTATTGTTGTAAGAAGGTAAAACACATAGCTAAACAAATAAACCAATGTAAACAATCATAGACCTAACTCCAATTCATACTGCCATTATAATGCATGTACTATGGCTATCTCTTCATATGCTATAGGAACAAACATAGATATAATGTTGCAGGAACAAATAGTGAACACTACTTCAAATGAAGAAAACAATTAAACTAACTTTTCTACTCTAATCTACTTCACCTCCCAAATGGGCCCTCCTTGGTTGGCTTCAATTAACTATGAACACAGAAGATAATTCAAATTACTCCTTCATTTCATATGTTCAGGAAAATGGATTACAATCAGAACACAGACTTGAAGAGTAACTTGCTTCTCAATACAACAATAACATTATTATTTTGTCTAACTAGATTTTCATCAATAATCTCCCTATATATAGAGAAATTAACTTTTAAAAGTTTAGATACACTTTGACTGATTCATCCATGAAAGAAGGAGAGCACATCAATCAACAATAGAAGATCATAAAGATCAAACAACCATCTCAACAGAATATTAATTGTGGAGGAGCTTTAGCATGGCTGTGCCCCCTATATTCTCTGAGACATTTGTTCCTTCAATTCTGCAAGGATGCCCCACGGTTGTCTTAATGACTCTTCTTATCATGGCTGAAGACACCATCACTCCATTGTTGTAACCGATTTATTTTCTAGCCGCTCCTTCATTCCTGGTAGATTAGTAGTATATGCATGCATATTCATATATTTAACTTAACCAATTTCATCCAAATATTAAGATACACATTAAACAGCTATATGAAATACAACATTATATGTAGTGTGTGTGTGAAAATTGTACCTAGCTACGGACACAACACTTCAGTAAAACATTAGAGGTTAGCAAAATCAAAATCTACAAGTAATTGAAACTATGCTAACCAGGTGATTTACTGCCTTCTAGTAGGTGTGAGTATGATGTTCTCAGATTGAAATCGAGATCAATGACAATGCAACACCTAAACAAAGGATTTGAATGCAAAAGAATGAAAAATTGGATGGATGCAAATTAATCTATTTTTTTGTATTTTCTGTGCAATAATATGGAAAACTGTATGAATCTAAGCTAGATGAATGAAATTGAATGCAAATTTAATCTAAGAATGATATGAATGAATATGAATGCTATGATATGGAAACTATGCAAAACTATGATCAACAATGAAAGATCTCACAAATCGCCTGTCACAAGTGCTTAATCCTTCAATCGCCAATTCGCCAGAGTAATTGTGAAAATTTGAGTGTTGATAATTATGAAGAGCTGAGCCTTGATTTTATAGAAATCCAGGGCATGAGGATGCATGGAGAAAATCCATAAATCACTCTTGATAAGCTCAAGTTGATTTTTGAGTTATCAAGAAATTAGAGATAATTAATTCACAAAAATCATGCAAAAATAGTGTTTAACTCAAAATAGAGTTTAGATCAAATTTCAACTCATCATTAGATGTTGAGTTTAAATTTAAAATTGATTGTTAATTTCTAGTTGCCTACTTTTTTGATTGTACATGATTTAATTATAAATTAATTTAAAAATAAAGTGATTTATTCTCATTTTTGAATTAAAATAATTGATTTATTGGTTAATCAATTATCAAATCAAACTTTTATTCAAAATCATATTATTAAATATTGACAACTGACATTAATTAATTAATTAAGAATTTAATCAATTAGACATAAGATTTTAGATTTATTGTCAAAATTAAATAATACAATTTAGGAATTAATTTAATTTAATTTAATTAAATAATTAAGTAGTAGTATTAAATCTAATTAATTAAATATTCAAAATATTCAATTAATCAAACTTTAGGATAAATAGGATTTATCGCCAAATAATTATTAAATCAAAGGTAATTAGGATAAAAGGAATATTCAAGAAATATTCTCCGATGCAAAATTAAGGATAAATTCAATTAGGATTCGATAATGTGCAGATGTGCCTTAGGTTAGGACTTTGATGTTGATTTCATTCGATTTGAAGATGTAGGAGGTTAATGAACCTATAGCCCATTTTTGGGGTATTACATTTTTCCCCTCTTTGAATCACTGTGCGAAGCATAGTGGTTCAAAGAATAGTCTGTGTTTGATGTAGATGTATGAAACTGATTTGAAAGATAAACTGATTTCGAGACAGAAACTGATTGAAAGATTTAGGTCCTGATTTGACCAAAGATAATGTTAACTATAGCAATGATGAACCAGTGATTATGAAAAAGTGCCAAAACACCTGATTCTGAACCTTATGATTGCGAAGAAGTGAGTGATCGATTCCAGACCTAATTGTCCCAAAAAAATCATAGTGGTATCACATCCTGAACCCATCAGTTATGAAGAAACAAGGAAATGATGCTAATGAACCAATGGTTATGAAAAGCTGATATAGTTTACAAGATACATTTAGGATACTAGATTGATATGGATCTCGATGAATCTGCTATACCCTAAGAAATGATAGATTTTCCCCAAGCGATGAGGACTTTTGATGAATCAGTAACTAGACGTGGTTGTTGTCTTGATTACTAAGGAAAGATTTGATCGACAAAATTAGATATACAGACTTGAATGATGTGCAATACCATGCCCCCTTCGGGATGAAAATCAAAATCTAACAAGAAAAGTTAGCATTAAATGGTTTAGAAGCATGTTAATTGATTTGAGAAGGGTTTTGTGCACGTCCGGGAACGTGTTCTGCATCATTTAGAGGTCCTGGAGACCAAGTTTGACTAGGTTGGACCATGAGTTGACCATGGTTGACCAAGTAGAAATTTTGATAGTTTGATGTTAGGTAATTAGTTAAGTTGAATTTTGGATTTATGTGATGACTAAAGGTCGATTATGCAAGCAGTCGGTCGTCCTAGGTGCAAAAATTTTAAATCATGATTTTGACATAGTAAATGATCTTAGATTTTGATTTTGATCCTGAAAATGGGTTCAAAATATCGAAATTAGCCAAGGGTGCAATTTTCATGGAAAATGGAGCACTTTTGAAAATTAGGTCAAAACCTATATAAGGACCAAAAGGGTAATTTTCAATTCATTATTCACTTTTGACTTTTGAAACCTTGTGGAGCCCTCTGAGCAAGAAAATGATTGAGATGAAGGTACCTATCTCTTCCCACTGATTTGAGCGCAGCCAGAGACATCAGCGGCCTCTACAGTATGGACATTTGGTAAGTGGACCTCTGTGCCTCTTCGTAAATTTCATTTTTGCATGTTTGTAGCATTTTTAGGTTGTTTTTCGTATGTTTTTAATTTTCAATTCTCGCATGTATGGAAACTCGTAAGACTATCCTCCATGACTCGTATGAATTTTCAAGTCCTTGTAGATAGTCATATCATAACCCTTAGAAACTCATTTGAGAGGGACCCAAGAGTCATATGACATTTCATCGGGTCCCTCATACATCGTACGATAAGACCTAGAAAGTCATATAACCATGGTTTGTCGTATGAGACCCTGTTGAAACTCGTACAAGTTTTGGTGCTAGACTATGTTGTCATATGGAAAACAATGAGCTTAAAACTCCTTTTTAGGTCAAAAATTTTGATTTTCTGATTCTGTAGGCTGATTGCTGAGCATTTAATGCACCTTCTGAGATAGTGAACTTTTGAATATTTGTACTGTTAGCCTATTTTTCAACCAAATTACTGATAGGATTCCTTGTTTCTATTCTATTAAGGTCATATATCCTGACGTGCAAGTGTGTATCTCTCATCCCATGACACAGAGATTATGTGTGTCTCTTCCAGACCCTATGAGGGTACATCTAGCTACCTGTGGTTTCAAGTATCTGATTCGGTTGCCTGAGATTAGGGTGAACCATGGACTATTGAATGCCTTGATTGAGAGGTTTCATTTTGAGACCCAGACCTTTCATCTCCCTATAGGAGAGATTACTATCACACTAGAGGACGTGTACAAGATTTTGCGTATTCCATTCCATGGTCCTCGTCCAGATTATGTGAGTTTGGGGAACTCTAGATTACATGCCTTCAGATGATTGTTTGGAGATGATACACAACTTACTGGTTCTATATCTTGGGAGACTTTAATGCAGCACTATGGGTAGACCCATAGATTAGAGTGCATCATAGCTAGTATAATAGGAGGCATTATTATGTCTGACCATTAGTAGAACGGTCTTTTGATGGACTTGGCCCCTATGGTGGCATGATTGATGGCCACTCCTTCTAAGTTGGGTTGGGGTTAGTGTATGCTGGCTCACATGTTCTTTGAGATGCATGAGATCGTGTATCAGGAGGGGAAGTCTTTTTCTTTTGGTGCATTGGTACTTCAGATATGGGCTTGGGAGCATATCCCAGTTTGTAGACCAGTATGTCAGAGTTAGCACCAGCCACAGGAGCTGATGATATATGTTTACTCTGGATATGTTACACAGGTTTGCATGGGCCATACAGAGTATTGGAGATGCTTCCTGGATGATAGAGCATTTGTGATTTGGTGTCCCTATCTACAAATTGAGGCCTAGTCTACTGCATGAGAGCAGTTTAGCTATTTCTACCAAAGTCAGATATTGATTGGTCGGTCTACTGCACTGCTTGAGTGCTTGAGAGAGCTTGGATTAGGATGGGGTCCTCACTTGTCTTATGCTCATTGTATATAGGAGTATAGTGGTATTGTCAGTAGAGATTGGGATTACCAAGTAGATGTTCTAGATGCTAGGGTGACAGATGGTTTCATTAGATGGCTTGCAGAGCATCCCATATATAGGTTTTCAGATTTGACAGAGTCAATACCTTCCATGGAGGAGGTTATGGATGTTACAGGTGCTCTGATAGGTAGAGGTTAGAGACATACAAGTACATAGATACCGATGCCCCAGCCTACACCTTTGAGGCTAAGAGCAGTTTTTACACCACCACAAAGACCATCTAGTCAAATGAGACCACCTCATCCATCTAGTTCTTCAGCAGGCAGACCTGCAGTTTTACAGAGGAGATCGACTAGAGGAGAGAGTGGTACTTTAGGTAGTGTTGGTATAGTAGATGAGGTACTTGGTGTAGAGAATTATATAGGTGTAGGTCTTGATCTTTTAGAAGATGATACTAGTTTTGATCTACAAGCTGAGGTTAGACACCGTAAGGTGCAGAGAGAAGAGACTACTGAGTAGCCAACTGGAGATACTAATATGCCTACAGCCAATGCAGATCCTAGTGTACCATGGACTCCTTAGGAGATCATCAAATGGCTTAGATTATAGGTCAGGGACCTGAAGGTATGAAGTTCTCATTGGGAGGAGCAATTTACTAAGGTAGATAGACAACGATCTGAACTCTGAGAGGAGAACAGGAGATTATAGACAGAGGTGACACATCAGACCTCTAGAGCTACCTATTACATTTCTACTTACTATGTTGTTGTTCCTGCTGCTCAAAGAGTATGCACATACTCTCAGTATATGATAGCGTTAGAGGGAACCGGGGCACCTAGAGCTGAGGTAGTGCCTAAAGCACCACCACCACCTCCACCAAATGTAGAGGATCAGACAGATAGCTGATCTATCTAGATATTCTAATATATTTTGTCATTTTGTTCATGTATACTATTTTGATTTTTGATAGCTCACATGAGCTCATTCTTTTGTACTTTGTGCCAGTAGTGCACCCTTGACTAGTTCGAGTTATATGATATATATGAGATCAAGATTTTGGTTATGACTTCATTTGTACTTGTCATGTTTTGATTGATGATGATATCATGTGATTTAAATGCTATGAGTAGTGTAGAATGTATGCATGGATTTATGCAATGTAATGGTTTCTTTCATATGTATGGATGTTATGCAAATTTAATTGATTATGGAAAGATATGATTTTGATTATGCTCATGTATGTAATGCAATGCAATAGATGGAATGATCATGAATATGTAATGTAAATGCAATGATACACATGATATGTTTTGCAGGTATTGATGAAGACAAGTACTCAGTCTTATGTCAAAAGGATGTTTAACCCAGGATGGTGACTGCTTGTGGTTCTGTAAGGAAACCTTCGTGTGGGATACAACTCTTCATGTCAAGTTTAATTTTAGGTTTGAAGGATTGTTTTAAACATTCAAGAGTGTTCAACAATTTGTGAGATCATGCAATCATGCAAAGTGCAAAATGACATGCAGAATGAAATGCAAACCTAAGACCTAGGACCTAGTCACTGATCATGTGTCGATTTGTTGTCATCATTGAACTTTTTAGGTAACTAGATAAATCAATACAACACCCACTAGTTATGAAACTATAGACATATTGTATGCACCCAAAAATGGTCACCTAGACTTTGGGCCCCATTTAATTGATTTATCAACCCTGAATCATTTTGATCAATAATCAATATTTTCAACATTATCAATTTCTTGATCAAGTCTTAATTTCAATCATATATTGGATTTTTATCCTTGGGCTAACCATTCTATCCTAAGTCTTTATTTATTCAAAAGGAATATTTCCTCCCCTTTTAATAAATAAAAAGCCCCACCTTTTCTTCTTATCCTATGTTGCACAAATAAAGCACTATTCCTATTTTATAAAAAGAGAAAAGCACTTTTTGTCTCATATGGACATAAAGTCAACTCCTATTTTCCTATTGGAGGATACTTGTGCACATGGATTGCTCCTCTTTCAAGCTCCACCATTGATTGATACTTTTGCCTCTTAATCTCCATGGTCCATTTCACCTCATTTCTTATAAAAGGAGAGCTCTCTCCTTCATTTGCATATCCATCTCTTTCATGCTATTGTTATGCTGCAGGTTTTCTAGGTCATTTGGAGCTTTCTTTGAAGACACTTTTGCATCCAAGCTTTGAAGATCTTTGTTGCATTCCATCTAGTTCATATTTTCTTTCATAGTTGCATGATAATGGCATTCTTAGTGTAGATTTCCTTTTATGCAATAGATTAATCTCACATAGTCTAAATAGGAAGGATTTGTAACACTTGTTCTTTCCATTTCATAGCTTAGTTGCATTGCATTTTCATTTCCATAGACTAGTTTGCATTGCATTCTCATAGTGATTCTTGAGGATATTGGCACTCTTTCCCTTGTCCTCACTTGAATCTCTCATTGTGTGGTTGACTAGCAAGGTCACAAGCTTGTAGCTCTAGCTGAGAGAAAATACATCATAGTCCCTTGCAACTCCATGCATAGAGAGCTATGAGCCACTTTGTGAGGCCTCATTCTTGAGCAACCTTGCATGTAATGGTTCATAGAAGTGCACCATTTTAGTGTGTACACATATGAATATTGATTTGTATGTGCAAGAATCAATACAATGCCCACTGGCTAGACAACCATGGACATATGAATATTGATTTTGTTTTTGGAATGTCGGATTAGATATAAGCACCAAGGCACAAATGCCAAGATGACCTGAATATCATGTCCATTTTGATATAGCAATTTGTATAAGCATCAAAACATAAACGTCATGATGACCAGAATATGCCTTGCATTTTAAACACGTCAAGCATTCAAGAGATCATTCTAAATCTAGCGTGAATTACTCGTAGTGACCCTTTATCATTCACATCCTTAGGTAAGCTCATGTTTCATAGTAGGAATAATAACTTTCTCAAAAAGACAATAGTTAGATCAAACTACCTTGAATATTCATGGTATCAATGGTTGAGGTACTCATGGCCATCAAATATGAGATAGAGGCTCTTACAGACGGACACCATTTCAATCCAAAATTTTGAAAGTTGTTAGATTTTCACTCAAATTAGAAAAATAGAGAAAAGATTATGCCCCCAGTCATCACTCTCTAAATCCTTTAAAGGACATCATCGAAGAGCTCAAAGGGACATAATATGCAAAAAATCTCAATGCGAATCAGTAAGCATACAAGGAGACAAAAGCACGTAATTCATAGATTGTTGTCAGTTGTGTTTGATTGCATTGTTATAGATGCAAAATCATTTTTGGAGAGTTTACTGACTGACTAACTTGGATGAAACTTCAAAGGACTCTGACT
Source organism: Chamaecyparis obtusa (assembly GCA_027943335.1). Taxonomy (NCBI): domain Eukaryota; kingdom Viridiplantae; phylum Streptophyta; class Pinopsida; order Cupressales; family Cupressaceae; genus Chamaecyparis; species Chamaecyparis obtusa. The sequence goes on from BSBK01007963.1 coordinate 490,601, forward strand.
GGATATGACACATCTGAGATAGTGGAGACCATAGTATATGACATTGATTTCCCCCCAAGTTTGAACATTAATAGGAGATGGATGCTTTTGCCAATTGGTGTACAGACCGACTTTATTGAAAACAAGGATATATATAGACTAAAGCAAGACTGAAAGCTGGGAAAGACCAAGATTGCATTGATAGATGGAGCATTTTGACATACTAGGATGCATTGCGGATAAGGTTTCATTTATCATACCAGTTAAAGGCATCGGGAATCATTTGATCTTAGAGGTAGGAAAAAAGTTTTTTATAGCTGGATGAATCATGACCAACAATAGTGCAGATCATGTTGGTTTTGGGGGAATCATATGCAGGATAAGATAGTGCTTCCATTAGGAACTCGTAGCGTAGCTCATGTTCGGGCTGTCGTAATAAAGTAGAGAGTGTTGCCATAGCATCAAAAACTTTATTCTTTGTTCTAGGAATTTGTTCAAAGGTGATAGATATGAAATATTTCTTTAGATCATCTACCATTCTCTTGTATGGGATCACTTCCATCTTTTGTTTGATATACATCATTGACTTGGTGTATTACAAGTTGTGAGTCTCCATGAATGTGTAGTTTTGTTATCCTCCACTCAATTGCTATTTTTATACCATTAAAAAGAGCTTCATATTCAGCAATATTGTTTGTGCAAGGAAACTTGATTCTAAATGCTTTAGGGATTGAGTATCCTTGAGGAGTGATGAACAATATGCCTGCTCTAGATCCATTCTTTTTATAGGAGTCGTCAAAGAATAACTTCCATGCTCTAGAAGAAAGATTCATGATAGAGGAATCTAAGAATTCCATCTGCATTAGTGTATCATCAAACAAAGGTGCATCATCCAGTTGATCTACAATTACCTATCATTTGATAGCTTTTCTTTCAACATATTCAATGTCAAATTCACTTAATAGCATTACCCATTTAGCTAATCTACCTGTGAGGGCAGCTTTGCTTAGTAGGTACTTTAGTGGATCAATATTAGCTACCAAATGTGTGGTATGAGCTAACATGTAGTGTCTTAGTTTATGTGATGCAAAGATCATAGCTACACAAGATTTCTCAATCATTGAATAGTTCTTCTCATATGCTACCAATGTTCTACTAATGTAGTATATAGCTCTTTCTTTCTTGTTCTCATCATGTTGTGCTAGTAATGCCCCTAGTGATGTATCTGTAGTAGAGACATAGAGAATCAGTAGCTTCCCTGGAATAGGAGGCATCAAAATAGGAGGATTTGATAGATATTTCTTGATGTGGGTAAATTTCTTTTCACATTCCTCATTCCATGCAAAGGTCACACCTTTATGTAATGTCTTTGTAAAAGGTTGTGATATGTCAGCTAGCTGAGATATGAAGCATCTAATAGATTGTACTCTCTCTTGTAATGTTCTCATTTGACTGATATTCTTATGAGGTTGCATCTCCATGATAGCTTTAACCTTAGCTAGATCTACTTCAATTCCTTTCTTTGAAACAATATAGCCTAAGAGCTTTCCAGAAGTGACACCGAAAGCACACTTCTTAAGGTTCGGTCTGAGACTAAACTTCTCCATTCTATCTATCATTTTTCTCAAGTCATTTAGATGTTTAGATCTTACCATAGATTTTTCCAAAGTATCATCAACATAATCCTCCATAGTGCAATCCATCATGTCATGAAAGATAGACGTCATAGCTCTTTGATATGTAACACTGGCATTCTTAAGCCCAAATGGCATGACATTCCAACAGAAGGTACCCCACGCACATGTGAAAGCATTTTTCTCTTGGTCTTCTAGAGAAATTTTTATTTGGTTGTATCCAAAAAAACTATCCATCAAAGAATACATCTCAAAGCCCACAGTCATGTCCACTATCATATCAATGTTAGGTAGTGGAAAATCATCCTTAGGGCATGCTTTGTTTACATCTCTAAAATCTATGCATACTCTTATAGACTTATCTGGTTTTGATACTGGAACAATATTAGAGATCCATTCAGCATAATCAATAACTCAGATAAATCCGGCTTACAGTAGTTTCTCTAATTCAGCTTTGACCAAGAGTGCAACATGTGGATGCATCTTTCTCAATTTTTGTTTGATGGGTTTGACCCCTGGAGCTATAGATAAATGGTGCATTATAAGATTAGGATCCAACCCTAGCATATCTAAATATTTCCATGCAAAGTTGATCTTCTTTCCTATCAAGAATGTTGTGAATGCTTGTCTTTCTTCCTCTGATAGGGATTGTGCTAATGAATCAGTTGTGGTTCTTCTATTGTTCCCAAGTTGATAGATTGAGTGGGCTCAATTAGTACTGGAGGTCTATCCTATAAATGACTTGGAAGGACATCAAATATCTCATCCTTAGGTGCCTCAAAGAGGTTTTCACCTTCAGATACATCTTTTATTTTTACTTTTGTAGGTTCTGAGGCTGCCACAAAGTGGTTTTCACCCTCAAAACTCATTTTCTTCTTATTTTTACTCTTACTCTTTTGACTAAGATACTTGATGTCCAAATTTGTCATGCTAATGCTCAGTTCACTGATGGAATTCATCATAGGCTCCACTACATTGAGGTAGCAAGAAAGGGCATAGTCATTTTGAAAGGTATAGATACCTTGGTTCGGATTCATGGAGGTTTGGTCAAGAAGTTTAGGATGTTGGATAGTCAAAGATTGGGAAATAGTGTTTGCAGATATGGATCTATCATTAGTGGTCCTAACCTGACTCTTGAGTTTGAAGGTGATATTACAACTCAAAACATTCAATTCATGAATAGGCTTAATGTCATTTTGGGAGTCCACTTCATCCATTGGTGGATCAGACTCGATAAGTTCATCATTTCACTCTAGACTTACATTGGGTTTAGGTGCATATTGGTGAATGACATCAACATGTTTTTCTATGATAAGCTCATCTTCCTCTGGAATGACTCCCCATTCATAGTCATTGGATTCATCTTTTGATTCTGGACCTCTAGGAAATCTAAGAACATGTGTAAAGTTAGGATGGATACCCCAAGAAGGGTTACCTTTAGATTCTGATTTGAATTCATACTCATGGGAATCTATTTTAGAATAACTACCACCTTCTTTGTTGTCTATGTGATTGCCTTCGAGATCAGCTGGTTCTTATGGTGCAACTGTCACTTGTTCTATAGTAGGTTCTTGTGTTTCCACCACATTGATTCTTTTTATTGGATCACCTTCATCTTTAAGGAAGTCTAGTACTTCTTTAGGAAAATTCTCATAAGGAATGAGCTCATCAGTGGTGTCTAAATCATCACTATCAGATTGTTGTGTTCCTTCTTTGATTGGTTTTGTTTCTGATGGTTCAATCTATTCTAAGACATGTGGAGAGTTCTTGATAAGATAGAAAGGCTTCTTCTTATATCCTAGACCTATTGTATCCTTGTTGGTTTGACCATGGTGGTCAAGAGGTGATGGAAGACTCTTACCTTGTAGTCCTAGAGGTCCTTTTCTAGTGTATCCCATTTTTATGATCAATTTTTCCATTGGTCCATATGACTTCTGAGGAATTTTTCTTGAAGTGGAGTCACATTTCTAGATTGATTGGGATTGAGGTTCATCCTTGTATAACCATGCAAGTATAGCTTCATCTTCCTCAAACTCTTGTTTAGATACTTGTTCTATGACAAAGCTTCCATTGAATACAACTTGGAACTCTTTAGCTGTAGGTTTCACTTTGTCAAAAGGTTGTCCATAAGATTTAGGGGACAATGGGAGAGATGTAAGAGATAAAATAGGCTCCATTGTGTATTCTCCCATATCATTGTATTTGATTTTGACTTCTTTAGCAATGTCTTCCATTTTGGATGTTGAAGCAATGTCTATTTGCTTAATGGAAGATTCTCTGTTATGAGGAACAAGTTTATCATCACTTTCTTTCAAAGCATTGCAAGTTGTGTATAGGTCAGCTGGAATCATCACCTCTACTCCTTCATAAGGAAATTTCACACATTGATGGTATGTGGAAGGAATAGATTTAATTTCATGTATCCAGGGTCTCCCTAGAAGGATGTTGTAAGCCAAAGGTAGGTCAAGAACTTGACATATGGTGTCTCTAATAACAAGTCATGTTTTGATAGGTAATACAATAGTTCCTTTGGAAGATCTTTCTTGCTCATCATATGCTTTGATACTTATCTTCTTCTTAGGATCAATGGTAGCTTCAGAGGATCCTAATTGTGTGATCAAGCTGTAAGAACAAATTTTGAGACCAACACCTCCATCTATCAACATGTGTTTGACATGATGGTTTGGGATCAAGACTTCAATGTGCAAAGGTTGGTTATGTGGATGACTCAAGGAATTATCATCTTCCTCTAAAAAGGAGATATACTATGGAGACGTAAGATGACCGACAATAGCCTAGAATATGTCTAAATCAAGGTTTTCAAGAACATTAGATTTGAGAAAAGCTTTGTCTAGAATGGCTCTATGAGCTGGAGATATCTGACACAACTCAAACATTGAGATTTTAGCATTGGTATGCTAGAGTTGTTGGACAACACTGTATGAAGTTGGCCTCGTGTCTTTAGGATTTGAAGGTTTAGATGTAGCCTTTTGTTTAGAAGCAAATGAAAGATTGAAAGGCATCTTAGGGACATTTGATGAATCTAGGATTTGTCCTTGTAGATGCACCTGAGCTTGTGATCGAGTAACCGCTTTTGTTGATTGATTTTCTCTATCTCTTCTTACAATTGTGATGACATTGCAACACTCAGATAGGCATGGCTCGACCATATTGATGACAAAATTGTTTCTAGAGTAGGCATAATTGACTTTGGCACCCATGTTAGGCTGAGAAGATGAATCTCCTTGACCATGTTTTTGAAATGGTTTTGTGAATGTCGTATGATCATTATTGCTCTTATGATTGTCAATTGTGATTTCTCCATTATCAATTTTGTCTTGTATGATGTGTTTCAAGTGAACGCGGTTATTAGTTTTATGACCCTTATTACGATGGAAGTCACAGAAATCATTCTCTCTCCACCATTTCAGTTTAGGTTTAGGATCAAAGACTTTTATCTCAGGCAAGTAAATGATGTTATTAGCCAATAGATTTTTCATGGTAGATTCCAAGGACTCTCCAAGAGGAGTGAATTTTTGGTTAGGATCTATAGCCCAAGGTTTGTAAGTAGATGGCTTCTTGTTAGATTCTGATGTTTTAGCTTCGGAAGCTTTGATGGCTTGGGTGCCAATAGTGAGATTGAAAGAAGGTGCCTTAGAAGGGGTAGGGATAGTATCAATAATGCCATCTATGATGATGCCTTTATTCTTGTTCCAATTTTTGCCTTCGTCTTTAGAACTAGATCCAGATTCATACTTGTCCTTTTGAAGTGATATGTCTCCTTTCTGTACAAGTACTTTCTCAATTTTAATAGCATTTTCTACCATTTTATCAAAGGATGTATGATTTTATATTTGCAAATGGTAGTTGAGTTCTGGAACAAGATTGTTGATAAAGATTTTTAGTTTCTCAGTTTCTGGAATAGGTCTAGCATATAGAGAAAATTTCTTCCTCCATCTTTTGAGAAAAGTCAAGAATGGTTCTCCTGAGTTCTATTTCAGATTGTAGATGTCGATCATAGTGACTAGATGTTGAATGTTATAGGAGTATTTTTGATAGAATAGTTTGATTAACTCCTCAAAAGTTTTGATAGTAGGAGGCACCCTAGAGAACCAATGAATAGCTGCTCCTCCTAGAGATCGAGGGAAGAGACACATTAAGTAAGTTGGTTCCTACACGAACTCCATAGATTGAGTAAAAAATTCTCTAACATGATCTTGAGGATTAGAGTTTCCATCATATTTGTCATATTTAGGCATCTCCACTCACTTAGGGAATGGTGGCATGTACAAGTTTTTATCAAATGGAAAAGGACATAGAGCTTCCATGAAGAACTCCTTAGGTTCCTTTTCCTTTTCAAGTTTGTTAAGTTTGACTTGCATGGCATGCATTTGTTTCATCATAGCAGTGATTGGAGTGTCTTCCTCATGCATAATGATATCTTCAACATTAAATTTGGGAGGAATTTTAGCACCTTGATGAGCTAACTCAAGGAAATATGTTTCTCTATCTTCCTTCAAGAAATGCCTCATCATTTTCTTGAATTCATCATCATTTTGATATTGAGCAATTTCAAAAGGTGTGGGTTCTTGATCCACACCATGTTGAGAGTGATGTCCTTGAGACCTATGATGTGTCCCTCCTTGAGACATGTTAGGAGTTTTAGGACTCCCTAGAATAGATTGATGTAGATTTTGTTGATTGACTCCTTGGATTGATGGAGGAGGAGGTATGTAACCAGTTTTTAATCACTGATTGCCAAGACCATCATCTTCATAAAGACCTGAATTATAGATTTCATCAAAGGTTGGACCCATGTGAGTAGACAAAGGTAAGGTATGAGATGCTTCTCTAGATTTCTTGTGTGATGAAGCTCTAGTTTCCACCATTAACCTTGGGTGAAGCAAGAGAGAAAGATGAAGACAAATGAAGAATGACTTGATTCAAGAAGATCGAATGATGCAACCTTTTCAAGATTGGATTGATTGAAGATTAGATTGGACATAAATGAAGGATACTATGCCACAAAAGTATGGGTAGACACCCAAAAGATGGTAGGCACGAGCTCACAAAATTTAGCCATTTTGTAAGAAGACTAAATTTGAAGATAATTTTGACAAGGTTTTGACACAAGATGAAAAGACTCAAATTGATAAATCAGAAGGATAAATCAAACTTAAGAGACCACTTTAGGTAAATGATCAAATTCTTTCTAGTTTTTGCTCTATTCCCGACACAATGATTTGTTTGACAGAATCTAGAAATAGGCTGCAAAAGCTAGATTTCTGGCAATTTTGACAAGTCTCTGACAACTTTTTGAAAATTCTCAAATGAGTTTATGTCAGCTCGTACGACACTGGGTATGCTCTCAAATGACAATTGACAGGACTCGTACGACAGTTGCTGCCAGGGATAATTTTTCTTTTGATTTTTGTTGACAACACTTGTATGACACAGTACTGACTCTCGTATGAAAATACAAGGGTTATGAAATGAATTTTTCTCAAGACTCATACAACAATTTGAGACAGTGGGACAACTTTTGACTCCAGAGAGGAATTTTGCTTCAAATTTTGCAATTTTTAGGCTTTTAGTTTCAGATTGTTGACAAAGTTTTATGTCTAGTCTTGAAGATTTGTGTAATAGTCCATCTCAAATAACCAAGTAGATATCAAGCATGCAAAATAGCAAGAAAGAGAAGAAAGAAATCATCTAAAAATAATGAACAAGGGAAAAAGCAACCTTGCACATGAACAAGCAATAATGACTTAATGTGCTAATCCCTAGGAGTGCTATTTGTGTATGTTCCAAAACATTATTCAATAATGCACATATTCCTAGAAAATGAAAAATGTTGGCCTCACTAGGGTTTGTAGTAATGGTCTGACTCTGCAACTTTTTTGATCTCAAGAGGGTGAACTCCAATCTAGGTGCACCAAGGTTTTGACACAGTCTGAGAATTTAATCAATCAGGAGCTGCTAGGGAGATCCAACAGCCCAACAGGAGACCACACCTGTGAAGATTTCCTCCACAAGGACATTTATATAGCAGCTGCTACTACTACAGCAAAAATGGCTATTACCACTTGAGGTTCTATCCACGTGGTTGACACAATTAAGGGAATGTCCACTACGGTTAACCCTCTCTAAAGGTGACTCACAAAAGATACCACAAGGGAACTAGATCAGATTCAAGGATTTGGGTTTCTAGTACTATCCAAAAAGGAAGTAGAGCATAATCCCCTAGCCTCTTCACTTCACCAAAAAAAAGTAGATAGATTAATCTGACATGCTAAGACTGAAATTATCTCACAAAGATCTATGATTTCAATCGCTTATGGTCTATCAATCTCTCCAGAGAGAGAATGTATCGATCAAAAGTTGAAGACTCAAAAATCTAGTAGAACGCAAGACAATCTCAGTATCCTCCCTACCTACAAGGGGATCCTTCGTCAAGAAGAGCTTCGCATGCATGAACAAGAAAAAGAAGTCCACTCTCTCAAGATCATCCACAAATAGTGTTCATAGGGCCTATTTACTATGTGTAACAGATATGCAGAAAGAAAATCTATGTTCATTTTATAGCCCAAAAATGAAGTCTGTGATAGGAAAGCAAGAAAAGTCACACAAGCTTGACACGTTAGAGTTCATTTTATGTCCAAATCAAAGTGCTATCAGACAAAGAAGAATACCTGAGTTCCTCGCAATGTGCTTAGTATATTTTACCTATTTTAGCAATTTAGTTATGCTTTTCCCAATTAAAATCAGCAAAAATCATTCAGAAACAAAAGATCTCAATCGTTAGGGTTAGCTGTTCATCCAAATCTAAAAATCAAATCTGAAAAACTGCCAAAAACTACAAAACAATGATTGAATCTTGGTATCAAAAGTCGTACGACAATGGGTTACCTCCTAGATGACAGTCTGGAAACTCATACGACAATGGGTGTTTTTCCACATGATAATGTAGCTCTTAAACGATAATCTACAGTTTCTAAAATGAGCCTCGAAATCCTCAACTATCGTATGACAACAGGTAACTTCTTGTGTGACTTTCTGACAAAAGTCATGCGAAAAATGTACGGACAAAGAATAAAATCACAGAATTAAATAGAAAATGATAGAAAAATGATAGAAATTAATATAGAAGAAATGGAAACCTATTTTAGGGCCCCATGGTGGGTGCCAAAAATGTGTGTGTGAAAATTGTACCTAACTATGGACACAACACTTCAGTAAAACATTAGAGGTTAGCAAAATCAAAATCTACAAGTAATTGAAATATGCTAACCAGGCAATTTACTGCCTTCTAGTAGGTGCAAGTATGATGTTCTCAAATTGAAATCAAGATCAGTGACAATGCAACACCTAAATGAAGGATTTCAATGCAAAAGAATGAAAAATTGTATGGATGCAAATTAAAATATTTTTTTGTATTTTCTGTGCAATAATATGGAAAACTGTATGAATCTAAGCTAGATGAATGAAATTGGATGCAAATTTAATCTAAGAATGATATGAATGAATATGAATGCTATGATATGAAAACTATGCAAAACTATGATCAACAATGAAAGATCTCACAAATCACCTGTCACAAGTGCTTAATCCTTCAATCGCCAATTCGCCAGAGTAATTGTACAAATTCGAGTGTTGATAATTATAAAGAGCCAAGCCTTGATTTTATAGAAATCCAGGGCTTCAGGATGCATGGAGAAAAGCCATAAATCGCTCTTGATAAACTTAGGTTGATTTTTGAGTTATCAAGAAATCAGAGATAATTAATTCACAAAAATCATGCAAAAGCAGTGTTTAACTCAAAATAGAGTTTAGATCAAATTTCAACTCATCATTAGATGTTGAGTTTAAATTTAAAATTGATTGTTAATTTCTAGTTGCCTGCTTTTCTGATTGTGCATGATTTAATTATAAATTAATTTAAAATTAAAGTGATTTATTCTCATTTTTTAATTAAAACAATTGATTTCTGGGTTAATCAATTATCAAATCAAACTTTTATTCAAAATCATATTATTAAATATTGACAACTGACATTAATTAATTAAATAAGAATTTAATCAATTAGTCAAAAGATTTTAGATTTATTGTCAAAATTAAATAATACAATTTAGGAATAAATTTAATTAAATTTAATTAAATAATTAAGTGGCAGTATTAAATCTAATTAATTAAATATTCAGAATATTCAATTAATCAAACTTTAGGATAAATAGGATTTATCACCAAATAATTATTAAATCAAAGGTAATTAGGATAAAAGGAATATTCAAGAAATATTCTCCGATGCAAAATTAAGGATAAAATCAATTAGGATTCGATTTGAAGATGTAGGAGGTTAATGAACCTATAGCCCATTTTTAGGGTATCACATATAGTATTGGCAAGGTGTGTCTACTATTTCTTACCCAAAAGTTTAAGGATCTAACTGTACTTATGTCATATATACAAACTTAAGCACTTAAAAACTCACACAAACATTTTAGGAATGTTTAGGAATAGAGCATAAAATATCATAAAATAAAGACCAACTTTAGTCTCATCACTATACTTACAAGATATGTAAGGAAACGTTATCCACGGAATCATATTATTGGAGATAAGAAAGTTCGCATGATGACACGAAGTAAGTCGAGAAACAGCACATGCTTAGTTTGTGAATCTGAACCTAAAACTGTTAGAGATGCACTTGAAAATGATGAATGGGTTAAGGCCATAAATGAAGAAATTGAGCAGATATAGAAAAATAAAACATGGACATTGGTACCGAGACCGAAAGACAAGAATGTAATTAGAACCAAATGGATGTTCACAAACAAATTGAATGAAAATGGAGATGTTGCTAGGAATAAGGCAAGACTTTTATGCAAAGGGTATGCACAAGAAGAATGCATTGACTATGGTGAGACTTTTGCACCCATTGCTAGACTTGAAGGAGTTAGAATATTGCTTGCTTATGTTTCTTACAAAGGATTTAAAGTTTATCAAATGGATGTTAAATCTGCATTTCTGAATGGAATACTTGAAGAAGAGGTATACATTGAACAACCTGAAGGTTTTGTTGATCTTAATCAAAAGAACATGGTATGTAAGTTGCACAAAGCACATATGGATTGAAACAAGCACCAAGAGAATGGTATGCAAGACTGCATTCCTACCTTATCAGTATTGGATTTTTTAGAACAAGTGACAACAATAATTTGTATTTGAAAGGTGAAATTGGTGATAAGATTCTTATTGCTGAAATTTATGTTGATGATATCATATTTGGAGGACATGATAATGTTAGAGTAACTGAGAGGGGGGTGAATCAGTTAATCATTGTCCCAAGTCAAAATGTATAATCCAAAAACAAATACTTCAACTTCTACTACTCGGTAACTTAAAATAATTATTCTGTATGTGCTTTTACCGATTACCAGTCTAAAATATATAGTAGTTACTGATCAAATCTAACATGTAACTGTAGACACAACACTTCAGTAAAACATTAGAGGTTAGCTATAATCAAAATTGTGCAAAATTGAAATCTAATCTAACCAAGTGATTTACTGCCTTCTAATAGGTGCGAGATTGATGTTCTCAGATTGTAATCGAGATCAGTGACCTAGACGACACCTAAATGAAGGATTTGAATGCAAAAGATGGATATGAAATTGAATGCAATTAATCTATATTTTTGATATTTTCTATGTAATAAGAATGATAAAAACCAATATGAATCTATGAATGCTATTGAAAACTGATATGAAATGAATGCTAAATGATCTAACAATGAAGATTCTAACAATGATATGAAAACTATGAAATTCTATGCTAAGATATAAAAACTATGCAATTGAAATTGATCTCACAAAGCTTTGAATTTGCAAGTTGATTCCTCAGCCTCCAATTCTCTAGCATGATTGTACAGAAATATGAGATGATTTGTGAAGAGCCGAGGCCTTGATTTTATAGAAATTCAGGGCTTTGGAGGTGCATGAGAAAAAGCCATAAATCACTCAAATAACTCAGCTTGATTTTTGAGTTATCTGATAATAACAGATAATTAAGTCACAAAAACATGCAAAAGCTAAGCTTTAACTCAAAATAGAGTTTAGCTTTAATTGATAATTGACAGTTGTCTACTTTTATGATTGTGCATGTTTTATTTATGAATTAATTTAATAATAAAGTGATTTATTTCCAACTTAACTGATTTTTGAAATAAAATAATTAATTTATGGGTTAATTAACTATTTTATCAAACTTTTATTAAAAATTATATTATTAAATAATGACAACATGCTTTAATTAATTAAATAAGAATTTAATCAATTATTCATAAGATATTAGATTTATTGTCAAAATTAAATAATACAATTAATAATAGATAGAATTAAATTTAATTACACAATTAAGTGGCAAGATATTAAATCTAATTAATTAAATATGAAAATATTCAATTAATCAAATTTTAGGATAAATGTGATTTATTGCCAAATAATCATTAAATTAAAGATAATTATGATAATTAGGAATATTACTAGGAATATTATCCAATGCAGAATTTAAGATAATCAATTATGATTCGATGATGTTTAGATGTGCCTTAGGTTAGGACTTCGATGTCGATTTTGTTCGATTTGTCAATGTAGGAGGTTAATGAACTCATAGCCCATTTTTGGGGTATTACATTTTGCCCCTCTTTGAATTACTGTGCGAAGCGCAGTGGTTCAAAGATAGTTTGTGTTTGATAAAGATATGAAACTGATTCAAAAGATAAACCGATCTCAAGATACAAACCGATTGAAAGATATTGAGATAGGAGTTGATTGATATTGAATTTGATATGAAGATAATAGGTCCTGAATAACCAAAGATAATGTTCACTGTAGCAGCAATGAATCTATGATTGCGAAAAAGTGTCAAAATGCCTGATTCCAAACCTTAGGATTGCAAAGAAGTGAGTGACCCGTTCTAGACTTGATTGTCTTAGCAGAACTAGCAAGTATCACATCTGAATCCTTCAGTTGCTGAAGAACCAAGGAAAGAACACTATGATCTGATGGTTACAAAAACTGATACAGTTTACAAGATTAGGAGAATACCAGATTGATATGGATCTTGATGAATCTGATATGCCCCAAGTGATGATAGATTTTCCCCGAGCGATGAGGACTTTTGATGAATCAGTGACTAGACGTGATTGTTGTCTTGATCACTGATGAAAGATATTGATAGATTTGATCGATAGAATTTGATTTACAGACTTTGAATGATGTGCAATACCATGCCCCCTTTGGGATGAAAATTGAAATCTGACAAGAAAAAGTTAGCGTTGATAGTTCAGAAGCATGCTAACTGATTTGAAAAGTGGTTATACACGTCCGAGAATGCATTCTGCATCATTTGGAGGTCCTGAAGACCAAGTTTGACTAGGTTAAACCATGAGTTGACCAAAGTTGACCAAGTTGAAATTTTGATAGTTTGATGTAAGCTAATCAGTTAAGTTGAATACTGGATTTCTGTGAAGATTGAAGGTCGATTATGCAAGCAGTAGACCGTCCTGGTTCCAAAAAATTTTAATCGTGATTTTGACATAATAAACGATCTCAGATTTCAATTTTGATCCCGAAAAAGGATTCTAGTTATTGTTTCATTGGAGGAACCTTCGTGTGAGATTTAGTTCTTATTAGACTTGAAGATGCGATTTGAAGAATCATTTTAGCATTGAAGTTCATTTAATCATTGTGAGATCATGCAAACATGCAAAATGCAATGAGACATGCAAAATGAAATGAGATATGCAAAATGAAATGCAACCTAAGACCTAGGACCTCGTCACTGATCATATGTCGATTTGTTATCATCATTGAACTTTTAGGTAACTGGATAAATCAATACAATGCCCACTAGCCATGAAACCATAGACATATGAATATCGATTTGTATGCGCAAGAATCAATACAACACCCACTGGTTATACAACCATGGACATATGAATATTGATTTGTTTTTGGAATGTTGGATCAGATATAAGCACCAAGGCACAAACGCCAGGATGACCTGAATATCATGTCCATTTTGATATAGCAATTTGTACAAGCATCAAAACATAAACATCATGATGACCTGAGTATGCCTTGTGTTGCAAACACATCAAACAGTCAAGAGATCATTCTAAATCCAATGTGAATTACCCGTAGTGACCCTTTATCATTCATATCCTTAGGCAAGATTGTGTTCCACAGTAGGAGAAAGAACTTACTCAAAAAGACAATAGTTAGATCAAACTTCCTTGAATTATTTGGGTATCAATGGTCGAGGTATGCATGGCCATCCAATTTGAGATAGAGGCTCTTATAGTCAGACACCATTTCAATCTAGAATTTCCAAAGTTGTTAGATTTTCACATACAAGCAGAAAACAAAGAAAAGATTATGCCCCCAGTCATCACTCTCTAAATCCTATAAAGGACATCATCAAAGAGCTCAAAGGGACACAATACACAAAAATCTCAATGCGAATCAGTAAGCATACAAGGAGATAAAAGCATGTAAAAAGCATAGATTGTTTTCAGTTGAGTTTTGATGTTTGATTGCGTTGTTGTAGATGCAAAATCCTTTCTGGAGACAAGGCTGACTGACTGACTCAACTTGAAGCGTCAAAAGACTCTGACCGAATAGGATACATCTAAGATACATTGGAGACCACAGGATATGACATTGATTGCCCCCAAGTGTTAAACATTGATAGGATACAGATGCTTGAGCTGATTGGTGTACAGACTGACTTATTGAAAATTGGAAATGCAGAAACAAACCGGGAGATATGTACAAACTAAAGCAGACTGAAAGCTGGGAAAGACCAAGATTGCACTTATAGATGGAGCATTTTGGAACAAGTGGCACCTGTTTGCCAAGTTTTCACCATCTTGGCAGAGATTCTATTTTTGCTACCAAGGCGCCTGTTTCCAGGTTTTCACCAAGGCACTTTTTCTTCTTTTTCATTTTTTTGTATTTTTTAATTTTTTAATTTTTTTGTACTTTTGATATTTTTTGATTTTTTTTGAATTTTTGATATTTTTTGATTTTTTTTGTGAATCATCAAGGTGCCTATTGCTAGGTTTTCACCAAGATGTTCATTTTTTCAAGACATTTTCCAATTTTTAAGATTTTTTCAGGACATTTTACCATAGATTGAATGCTTTAAGCGTAGAATTTCTTTAGATGGAGAATGTTGATTGGTTCTCGAAGCTATTCTCCTTTAGTCATTGAGAGTTGATAGGCACCAGAGCCAAAAGTAGCAATGATTACAAAGGGACCTAGCCAGTTGGGTTTAAACTTCCCCTTGCATTCTCGATGGGATTGATTTTTAGGATTTTCTCTCAAGACTAGATCACCAACCTGAAATTTTTTGTGTCTGATTGTCTTGTTGTAACCTCTAGATATTCTCTTCTGATATACTCTAAGATGATCATACACTGCTTGTCTGCGCTCATCTAGTAGTTCAAGTTCTTGTAACTTAGATGCTCTATAGTCATCATCAGTTATGAGACCATGCATTCTAATTCTTAGTGATGGGATTTTGACCTCAATAGGCAGTACCGCTTTAGAAACATAAACTAAAGCAAAAGGTGTAGCCCTAGTAGGTGTTCTAATACTTGTTTTGTAGGCCCATTCTGATACTTGTTCTGATACTGGTTCTGATACTGGATCTAATACTAATTCTGATACTGATTCTGATAATTGTTCTGATACTGGTTCTAATATTGATTCTGATACTGATTTTGATAATTGTTCTGATACTGGTTCTAATATTGATTTTGATACTGATTCTGATAATTGTTTTGATACTGGTTCTGATGCTTGTTCTGATAATTGTTCTGATACTTGTTCTGATAATTATTCTGATACTTGGTATACTTGATAGCATCTTTTTTCATTTGCAAACTCCCAAGCAAGATCATATCGTGCAGTCCCAATGTCTAGCAAGGTGGAGAACAAGAGGGAGTAGCAAGCTAGTGGAAGAGATGGAAGACAAGAGAATGAAGGAGAATGAAGGGAAGAAATCCTCAAGGGAAAACTCCTCAAGAATACTCAAGCTAGGGAAAAATCATCATGTAAAGCACATTTGGACAAGCAATGAAAGGTCAGCATAGGATAAGTCACAAAAGTGTAATGCCAGAGCAGGAAAGGATGCAATCCAAAGGAGTAGACATGTCAAGAGGCTTCATAGCACTATGTTTTACTCTTTCTTTCTTTTTTTTTTGTTATTAGATCAAGACCAAAGGGGAAAAGGATAGTGATAGGCGAAAATGAATGGAGGAAGAAAGATATGAAAGCTAAACATGAAGGGAATGAAAAAAAGATCATCGTAAGATAGCTCACAAGATAGCCAAATATTCATGTATAGATCAACATTGTCAAGATCAAAGAGAGAAGATGGAATGGATGAAATATGTAGAAGAACTACGCATGATGCCTGATTGTCAAGTTTTCATCATGGTACTTATCCAAGGTGCCACAAGGGAGTGGTTTTCACCATAGGATACATTTATTTCTCTTTACTTTTGCTACCAAGGTGCCTGTTTCCAAGTTTTCACCATGGCACATTTTCATTTTTTTCTTTTTTTTTTAGAAGAAGGCAAGCTTTTTATATAATGCTCCTTGAAAGGATAAACCATGATATGCCAAGGATTCAAAATGATATACTCAAAGATGCTGATAGGGAAAGGGAGATGGAAGAGAAAAATGGAGGATAAGGTTTTATGTAAAGCGAGTGAGGTTGGAAGATAGGAGGAATATGCAAATGAGGAAAAAGGATAACAGGTAGAAGGATAATGAATGGAAGGATTGTGAAAGCACAGCTAGAGAGGAAGGCAAGATCAACATCGACACACACCTTGAAGGGTGGCGAGAGGGTGTAGGAATCATGTATGAAGGAATACATGAAGGAATATGGTGAATGTTTAGTAGAGGTTGAGGTTTGGACGCATGAAATGGAATAATATTTTTGGAAGGAGATGTAGTGGAAGCCTTTGGAAGCTTGAATGTCAATTTCACTTTTTGCTCAACACCAGACTCTTTCAAGAGAGACTTTGGAATCCATATAGTCATAGGCTTTTTATTTCCTTTTGATGATCTAGAGAGAATATTTTCAATGATGGATTTTGGAACCCATACTTGTCTTGTAGTTTTTTTCTTAGATATCTTTTTTGACTTTATGTTTTCATGTCTATTAGAGGAGACATGATGATCTTCTTTTTTTGATGGATTCTTGTATTGCTTCTTTTTCTTGTATTGAACATTCAAGTTACTTCCAAAAGACTTGGGACTTGTGGAAGAAGGAGGATATGACTGGTTTAAATGGGTGGGTGGATGAAAAGGATTCAAGGGTATGCATCTATGTTGATCTTGAGGAAAGATGGGAGATGGAGGTATGTAAGGACCCAAGATGGATGGTGAATTAGGAGAGTTAGGAGGGGAAAGTGAAGGGACATAAGGACCCAAGATGGAAGGAAGGCGTGAAGCCCTTAGTAGTGGTGGAAGAGTTCCAAGGATGGAAGTGGAAGATGTAAAAGGATAATCAATAAGTTCATCAGCATCTATATGACAACCAAGGATATCAACATTTTAGAGTGAGCATTAGAATTTTCAATAGGATCGTGAACATCTTGAATAGGAGCACCTTCTTTGATAGGATTGTTCAAAGCTTGCAAAGACTTAGGAAGAGTAGAAAGTGAAAATGAACATGGAGTGGTAGAATAAGAAGATGGAAGACTTTGATCTTGACAAGGATCTTTGGATACCATAAGTGCATAATTTTTTTCTTGATTCTCAATAGGCTTAACATTAGAAGTAACAACACCATTTTTACCAACCTTAATGGAAGCATTATCTTTGGGAAGCGCAAGTGTAGTAAGGTCATTTTGATTGTCAATAAGCTCAATAGTGTAAGTAGTAGCTTGATCTTGCTGAGGAGAAGACTTAAGACATGGTGGAATGTATGAAAAAGGGGGTACAGGATCAAAAGAACCCTGAGGTGGATAAGAGACATCATGAAAAGGAGTGGATGACATGAAGGTTTCTTGATCTTGATCTCTCTTTATGTTCTTTTCTTCATCATTTTTAGAGTCCTCTTGACATGGAGCCACTTCTAAGGACAAGGAAGCATGTTGGGATTGTATGGATGACTTTGGAAGAGATGGTGGAGGACTAGCTGAAGTAGGGATTATAGCATATGAAGGCTTAGGCTCTTTAGGTTTATCATTATTGAAGGTATTTGTAGCCAAGTTAAGATTAGCATGAGTTTCTTGAAGAGATATCCCTAGAGGATAACTATAGGGAACTATATGAAAAGTATCAGGGCTTGTGTCAGATGAAGATTCTGTGAAAGATTTGAAAGACTCAGAAGCTTTAGGAAATGTACGGGTATTGGAGGAAGTAGGGGATGGAAGGGAACCATCACCAAACTAAAGTTCAGCATTAACATGATCTTTCTTGAGAGTGTAATCTTTATTTTCAGCTAGAGAGTTCTTAGAGGAGAGATCCTTATAGTATTGACATTTCAAGCTAGCACGATGTATTTTATAGTCCTCAGCAGTAGTAGATGGATCATAATCAAGGTATTGTCCACAAAAGCCATCAAAGTCTCTTTCAAAATCAGAATCATATGGATCACCATCATGATCTATCCAATGTGACGGCCCATTTGTAGTAAGCAAGAATGAACGATGAGGAGGACTCTTAGGAATAGAGGTGTCATAGGTATCATTACATTGTCTGTCGTCATAGTCATCATAGTCTCCAAAGCTAGATGTGTCACTCTCCATGGAAGAGGTATCATATTGCTCAAATTTTTTCCAGGGGCATGGTGACATGTACAAGTCTTTATCAAATGGAAAAGAGTATAGAGGTTCCTTTTCTTTCTCAAGTTTGTCAAGCTGGACTTGCATAGCTTGCAGCTGCTTCATCATAGCGGTGATCAGAATTTCTTCCTCATGTGTACTGATTCTTTGAGACATGTGTACTGATTTTCAATAGCTACTGATTTGTTCTTGACACAATGATATTTTTGATAGATTCTAGAACTAGGCTGGAAATATTGGATATCTTGCAATTTGACAATTTTTGACAACTCTCTCAAATTTTTCCAAATGACACTCTGCAGACTCGTATGACATTGGGTAGTCTATGAAACGACAGTTGCTAAACTTGTATGACAGTTGGGTAGCAATGAAATGACAGTTGACAAAACTCGTATGACTTTTGACTTCCTGAAATGACTTTTGACTCCAGAAAAGATTTTACGTCAATTTTTGCAAAATTTAAGGTCTTCAGTTTTGGATTGTTTGCAAATTGTACTGTCCAGATTTTGAAGTTTATACCAGATTTGATCATTTTTAATAGCCAAGTAGATAAATAAGAATGCAGAATAGCAAGCAAGTGATTCCAAGCACGTCTGAAAATAATGAACAAGGGTAAAAGCAACCTTGCGCATGAACAATCAAGTGACCAAATTGTGCTAATCTCTGAGAGTACTAATTGTGTATGTTCTGAAAAGTTTTGCAATAACACACATATACCTGAAAGTGAAAAATTGGCCTCTCTAGGGTTTTTAGTAATGGTTTGACTCTGCAACTTTTATGATTCAAAGGGGTGAACTCCAATCCCGGCGCACCAGGGTTTTGACACAGTCCGAGAACTTAATATTCAAGAGCTGCTAGGGAGATCTGACAACCCAACAATGAACCATACCTGTGGAGATTTCTTCCACAAGGACATTTATATAGCAGCTGTCACTACCATGGTGAAAATGGCTATTACCGCTTGAGGTTTCATCAACGCAGTTTTCCCTATGAAGGGATTGTCCGCTACGGTTAACCCTCTCTAAGGGTGACTCACAGATTTATACCACAAGGGGACTTGGCTCCAGATCCAAGGTTTTTGACACCTTTTCACTTTTAACCCAAACAAAGCAAGGAGATTAATCTGACATGCTAAGACAAAGTTTTGTTCCACCAAGGTCTATGATATCAACTCCACGTGATCTATCAACCTCTCCGGAGAGAGAATGTATCAATCAATAAGAGAAGATGCACTAACCAATTTTGATTCACCAAAGCTCATGATATCAACCCCATGTGATCTATCAACCTCTCCGGAGAGAGAATGTGTCGATCAATAAGAGAAGACTCACTAACCAAGTTGAATGTGAAATAGACTAAGTATCCTCCCTACCTACAAGGATTCTATCATCAAGAAAGATTTCTCTAGGAATCCAATCTCTCAAGAATCACACATAGTGTTCATAGGGCCTAATTACTATGTGAGCACAAATATATTCCTGAAAGAAAATCTACCAAAAGTACCCAAAAAGAAGAAAGAGGAACACATAACGCTTAAAGCGAATATGAGATGAGTCCACAAGGTGGAACACTTAACACCTCACACAAGCTGAAAATGAGTCCCCAACTTAGAAAACAAGTGAGTTCCTAAATGCACAAAAGGGTTGCCAAGTGGAACACTTAACGCTTCTGTCCTGTTGACCCCTCCCCTTTATGGCACTGAGATTGCAACCACAGGGCAAAAATGAGGGGCCGATGGATTAGCGAGTCCAATAACCCAAGATAGCAATCAAGATCAATCACAAGTATTCTAAGACTACTTAATGAATCCTTAAGGGATCACAACCTAGTATCAATTATGCAAGTGTGTAGAAATAGATAAAAGTATGAAAGGATGCACACAAGCCAGACACATAAGAGATTTATTTTAGGATCCAAATTGAAATATTATCAACTTGAGAAGAATACCTTAGGTCTAATGCTCTGCAATCTAGAATTTAGCACACGTTTGAAAGTACAAAATCAAGACCAATCAACAGCAAACTGTAAGCGTTAGAAATTAATAATCTAAAAGTACAAATCTACAAATTATGTGTCTCTGTAGCAAAATCTCGCGCGAGGCAGAATGCAGTCCCGCGCGAGGAAACACTGTCTCGCGTGATGAAGAATGAAGTCTCACGCGAGGAAGTACTATCTTGCGCGACGAAGGATGAAGTCTCACGCGAGGAAGTACAATCTCGTGTGACAAAATATGAAGCCTCGTCTAAGGAAGTTGAGTCTCGCACGATAAAAGATAAAGTCTCGTGCGAGGAACTGCAGTCTCACGCGAGAAAGTGATTTTTTTGCGCACAAAAATGATACCAGTGAAATTTCATGTGACACAGAAAGAAATCTCGTGCGACGCAAGTGAAATCTCACGTGAGAATTCGTACAAAGATGTACAGAAGTACGGATAGAATGATAAAAATCACTGTGTACGGACAACTTTGATAGAAAAAGTGAAAAAAAAAAAAAAAATTTCTTTTTTGCAGGCAAAAAAGAAACAAAAAATAACGTCCTACAGAGTATACCAGGACCCTTGAAACCCTTATCCTCAAAAGATAGAAAATTGATAGAAATGAAGGGAAACCCATTTCAAGGCCCCACGGTGGGCGCCAGAAATGTGTGTGTGAAAATTGTACCTAATCTGTAGACACAACACTTCAGTAAAACATTAGAGGTTAGCTATAATCAAAATCATGCAAAATTAAAATCTAATCTAACCAAGTGATTTACTGCCTTCTAATAGGTGCGAGATTGATGTTCTCAGATTGTAATCGAGATCAGTGACCTAGACGACACCTAAATGAAAGATTTGAATGCAAAAGATGGATATGAAATTGAATGCAATTAATCTATATTTTTGATATTTTCTATGCAATAAGAATGATAAATTGATATGCTATGAATGCTATTGAAAACTGATATGAAATGAATGCTAAATGATCTAACAATGAAGATTCTAACAATGATATGAAAACTATGAAATTCTATGCTAAGATATAAAAACTATGCAATTGAAATTGATCTCACAAAGCTTTGAATTTGCAAGTTGATTCCTCAGCCTCCAATTCTCCAGCGTGATTGTGCAGAAATATGAGATGATTTGTGAAGAGATGAGGCCTTGATTTTATAGAAATCCAGGGCTTTGGAGGTGCATGAGAAAAAGCCATAAATCACTCAAATAACTCAACTTGATTTTTGAGTTATCTGATAATAACAGATAATTAAGTCACAAAAACATGTAAAAGCTAAGCTTTAACTCAAAATAGAGTTTAGCTTTAATTGATAATTGACAGTTGTCTGCTTTTATGATTGTGCATGTTTTATTTATGAATTAATTTAATAATAAAGTTTCCAACTTAACTAATTTTTGAAATAAAATAATTAATTTATGGGTTAATTAACTATTTTATCAAACTTTTATTAAAAATTATATTATTAAATAATGACAACATGCTTTAATTAATTAAATAAGAATTTAATCAATTATTCATAAGATATTAGATTTATTGTCAAAATTAAATAATACAATTAATAATAGATAGAATTAAATTTAATTACACAATTAAGTGGCAAGATATTAAATCTAATTAATTAAATATGAAAATATTCAATTAATCAAATTTTAGGATAAATGTGATTTATTGCCAAATAATCATTAAATTAAAGATAATTATGATAATTAGGAATATTACTTGGAATATTCTCCGATGCAGAATTTAACATAATCAATTATGATTCGATGATGTTTAGATGTGCCTTAGGTTAGGACTTCGATGTCGATTTTGTTCAATTTGTCGATGTAGGAGGTTAATGAACTTATAGCCCATTTTTGGGGTATTACAGTAACATGCAAAGTATGATAACAAACAAATATCACAATCAACACATAAAACAAGAGATTTAATGTGGTAACCTTGTGAAGGGAAAAACCACCTGGGACCGGCAACCCAAAAATATTCACTCTTCTGAAGTGAGGTCAGTGAAGACCCAACCTTGTTAAAGGTTACAGACACACTGTTAGGTGTGACCTTGTTAGAGGATTTTAGACCAACCGTTATCATCCAACCAGCAGTCACTCTGGGGTTGACAGGATAATAATGTTCATTCTATGAATGATACATAATAAGACTCTCTTAGTTCACTCAGTTAAGAGATTTGACTGTATACAATAGTTAAATATGTAACAGTAGATGATTTTCCTTAATACAACTTCAATTGCAGATATATAGATAAAAATTAGGCTCATTAATTCCTCTGATCATTAACAATTATGTTTCAAATCAATTTTGTTAACTTATTGTCCATCGGTAATTACTCTTTGTCACTCGGTAATGCTCTGCATTAGGGTTCTCCTTAACCTATATGATCAGAATGCATGAAAACCTGTTCACATGATTATTCTGTAGTTTCCTTTTCTTCCGACATCACACTCACTTATGAAATTTCCAATCTCTTATATAGACATGTAAACCATTTTCTTCTGCTCCATCATATTTTACCACTTAATCATCTTCGTTGATTTTTCCACTTAAGCATACCTCAGTACTTGTGTCAATAACACATTTGATTTTCATCCTTTAGATCTTTCCTGAATTTTGTTATCTGTCAACCATCATAACAAAACCTTATTTGTTACCATGAAATCATACACTTTCTAGCTCATCAATCTTATCGGCTAAACTAATCATTTAATCCTTTTCTCCTACTCAGTTAAAGAAATGTGTCGGTGAACACAAGCTCAGTTTACACTATGCTCGGTATACACTACACTCCGTCGATGTATATTGAAATGCTTCATTAACTGACAACATTGCTTTGTGTCTTTAGACTCTTTTTCTCATCATACATTAATGCAACATAATTAAGTCAATAACATAAGGTCATAGACTCATCAACAAATTACTCAATGTATTCTTTATCCTCATCTGTCATATCCATCTTCCTCATGTAGATATTTTTGTACTTCATCTCTTTCACTCCTTTCTAATAGATGTTTCGGTATAGTAACTTACAAGATAAGTTCTATCAAAATAGTTGACATCAATGACAACATAATAATGATTTAATCATATTACATATCTAATCAATTAGCTCAGTGATCTTAAATCATAGATTCTTCAGTTAGGTTCTAAATCAGTTGTAGTTCATCAATCTCTCCCTTTGGCATTGATGGCAACTCAAGTAATATGAAATATACCATACACATACCAAGCATGTATTCTACAACTTTGTGAACAAATGTTCTACAAGCTCTTCCTATCTTAATATGTTTAATCACTATGTTACTCAACAGCATTACAAATGCAGCTTTATCATTCTGCAGATAAGATCTTTTCAGCTCTCGGATTCCTTCTTCTATTCTCAGTAACTGATTTTCAATGCTCTTCCTTTCTTCAATTTGTCTCTCCCTTAGATAGTTCTCATTGATTCATATTATTTCATATTGTTTATCTCTCCTTTTGACAACAATTCCAAAGAAAAAAATAAACATACTGCTCTGTAGTAGCCAAGTAACTCTTTGTTGTCCAATGCATTCTCTATATCTTGGTATACTGATATCCCAATCAGTTCTAGTTCTCTAACTTTTCACAACTTTAGACATGATCCAAAATGTGAACTATGTTGCATCAACATGAATGATCTTCTGATAAGATTAGGCTAATGCAACATCCAAATCACATTAGTGACCGATAGACAGGGGACGGACCCAAAGTCTAGTCCTCAGATATTCAAATGTATCCTTCGGTAGAGGCTTTGTAAATATGTCTGCAAGTTGTTCTTTAGATGTAACAAATTCTAACTTCACATTCTTCTCTTGTACATGTTATCTTAAGTAGTGACACTTAATTGATATATGCTTTGTCTTAGAGTGCATCACTGGATTCTTTGAAATATTTATTGCGCTAGTGTTGTCACAGTATATAATCACCAGCTCAGTGATTATCTCATTCATTCCTTCTAACACTTGTTTAATATATGAAATATTTGAAAAATTTGTAGCAGTAGAAACATACTCTTCTTTGGTTGTAGACTAAGAAATGCAAGCCTTCTTTTTACTTGTCCAGGTTACAAGTCTTTCACCAAATAAAAATGCTCCTCCAATGGTGCTTTTTCTGTCATCCACATTTCCAGCCCAATCAGCATCGGTGTATACCTTCAATTCAAACTTGCCTTCCTTAGGATACCATAAACCATAATACTCTATTTTCTTCAAGTATCTTAAGATTATTTTAGTAGCAATCATGTGTGATTCTCTAGGGTTAGCAGAAAATCTAGCAACAATTCCAACAGCGTGTGTTATGTTTGGTCTACTATGAACTACGTGCATTAACTTACGAATCATGGATCGGTAAAGTATCTGATTTACCTCTGTAGTTTCATCTTCCTTCATCAATTTATATCTGATAGCCATTGGTTTTCCCACAAGTTTAGCATCTTCCATGCCAAATGTCTTCAATACTTCCTTTATGTATTTAAATTGTGTGATGAATATCCCATCACTCTACTGAATCACTTGTAGGCCTAGAAAGAATTTAATCCCTCCAAACATAGACATTTCAAATTCTTATCTCATTTCATTAGCAAAGGCTTTACATATGTGATCTTGACCTCCAAAAATAATATCATCCACAAATATCTTAGCAATAAGAATAGTATCATCAGTATCTCCTTTCATATACAAATTGCTGATCTTAATCATGTTATCAAAATTCACATGGTATAACCTCTTATGCCACAACCAAGCATCTTCATTTTTCATCATCAAGTAAGAAGAGTCATCAATATCAAGATAAAATGGATTACCTCTTGATTGTACACCAATTCTGACTAGTCTTCCTCCATCATAAAAAAAATTTCACTCTCTTGCTCTTAAAAGCAACTCGGTGGCTTGAATTGTTCAGTTGTGCCACACTTAACAAGTTATAGTTCAGTCCATCTACCCAATAAGCATTATCACATTTTTTCCTATCATTTATCATCAGGGATCCTTTGCCTCTTACCATACAGGGTGTGTCATTACCCATCTTAACTAATCCTCCATTGTATTCTTCAAGTTGGTCAAATTTCTCTTCATCACCAGTCATGTGATGTGTACAACCATTGTCTATGATCCATGTATTATTTTTGTGAACTTTAGAGATCAGTTTTGTTTCTACATGTTTTTATTCTTCCTTAGAGTCATCTTTCATAGCAACAAATACAACTTCTACATCATCATCAAAATCAGATTCAGATTCATTATCTTCGGCTATGTAACATGTAATGCCCCTCCAACCCTATCAAGTCTTGGTTATGTTCACTTGAAATTAGGAAGGACTATATGTGAGAATGATCCTTCTTGAGATGGTTTCTTAAACCAAACCTTTTCCAACTCACCATAACTTCATATTTTAATTTGAGGAATAATACATCTTCTTGTGTGTCAATGATAGTTTAGGACCGTAATGATAAAAGGATCACCTGATAGACTTATAGGCTTCTTTGTGAAATGCTCATGTTTACCTTAGGTTAACTAATTATAATCACTTAAGGGTTAGATCTGTTATCTTCTCTAATAATGTCACTTGGGATTAGAGATGATTAATGTATTTAGGGTTATATGATTTGTTTATCTTGTTTTGATAATGAGACATTTTGAGCACGTGCCTGATGGTTAAATGGGTTTGTGAAAGTTAATAGATGGTTTACACTTACATGAATATATTATGATGCATTCTTGTTATACAATATGGAAAAGAGATTATTCTGGTACTAACCGCACTAATCCAATTATGCTTTGTTGATGTCATTGTCTGATGTGAGTGTAGGATGAGGGGAGGTAGTCGTAGTTACTCCTACCGGAGGTCCACACGATGTTGCACTCTCCCTCCTTGTTTGCCATTATTTGTTTATATATATGTATATATGCATGTTGGTTGGTGTTGTAGGATGCAAGTACTAGGCATTGACTCCACCTGGCTACACAGGTTTGAGCGTGCCTTAAAAATCCTCAAACTATTGTTGTGTGGAGGTATTACCAAGATTACCCTAGTGGGGAAGTTCAATGCAGTATGTGATGTGGTCTTGTGATTTGATGTGGTAATGAGATTAATGATGTGGTTAGAATTATCCCTGTTAGTATATGTATATATGCTTATTTTATATGAGTTATATTGATTTTATGTTATATAGGTATGTGTATATGTGGGTGCACACGCATATACTCATGCTTATATAAATAATAATATTTGTATGGATTTATTGATTGTTTTAATGGTATGTTATTTCAGTGAATTTTATAAATGTATTAATAAAAATTGAAAATAATATTAATAATAGTAATAATAAAATAAATGTTCTTTATAGTAAAACTAGCTATCTAGGAGGGAGTTGAACTCAAGACCTCCTAGAAGTTAGGCTAGTTGGTTTCCTTGTGTGCTATGTGGTTTTCTTGAAATTTATTTGTTGAGTGTTCTTGTTATGATTTATTTTGAAGTTATTTTTAATTAAATTTATTAAAACTTTGTTAAGTACTTACGGGAATGATTTGTTTATTTTCCAACCAATTGTGGAAGTTGGAGAAGTTGTTTCCCATAAAGCAACTCCTCCAACCACATAATTGGAGGATAAATATTGTCATTTTGGTATGATTGGGGGAGAAAGGTTTTAGGAAAAGTTAGAGGCTTTTTGCATAGATTTTTCTGGAAGATTTATTGAAGTTTTTATGTGAGTTTGAGAGTTATCTACATGGAGGGAAATCATGTGTGTATTTTTGGAAGATTGGATGCTAGAGGAAGATATCCATGAGGATACCAACTTAAGGCTTGGAAATTTTTAGAAAATGCTCTAGCCATCGGAAGAGAATTCTCTGTAGGACCCCAGGTAGGGTCTATACTGGGATGAATTCTCCAATTCTCCTATGTGTGTGCTTGTGTTTTTAAATGCTATGTTATTTGATTGTTATGTGACAACTTCCTACGAAATAAAAAAAGAAAATTAAGTGTTATATTGTCTATGTACTTCTATTGTGTTGCCGGAAAGAAATTATGTAAATGTTTGTATAGTTTTAATAGTAAAATATTTCCTGGGAGTTTGGGATTTGTTGTGATACTTCCCTTTTCTATTTGTGAGTTTTATGTAATGATATAGGGAATTTTAGGAAGGTCTGGGATGGTTTAGGGAAGGTTGCAATCCTTCTTTCCCATTTTTCCCTTTTGTAGGCCTTCTCTGTGAATTTATGTTTTTAATTTGATTCAATCTTATCTGAGACTTAGGTAGTGTTGAGGATGTGTTTTGGATGTGGTTCTGAGGTCCCTATATCAATTTGATCTCAAGGAACCTTTCCCAGGCACTCTCCATGCCTTAAAAAGTCATTTTTTGGCCTTTTCAGGCAATTCTGGATTAATTTTGTAAAAGTGTGCTGCAGTGTTGTATGACATTGTGTCCACACTCATACGACATTGTGTTCATACTCATATGACACTTGGTAAAATGTCATATGGTAAGGCATACAAAGTTGTTTGGGTTAAAAACTAGTTTTAAAGTGTTTTTGAGGAGTTTTAAATGCAATTTTTGTATAAGTGTTTTATAGTGTCGTACGACATTGTAGTCATCCCCATACGACACTTGGTCAAATGTTGTATGGGAGTGCATACACTATCATATGAGTATTGGTAGAAAGTCATTTGGAGTTTTAGGGTTTCAGGGGCTTAAATTTTATAGGATTCAGGCTTTATACAATTATAACATTCAAGTATAAGTTTACTTTAAGTTACACTTGTATAAAGAATTTAGGTACCTTCTGAGATGATTGAGATAGGTTCCAGATTCATAGGAATTAAGATGCAACTTCTAATTTTGATATTTCTTTAAAAATCAGACTTAGTTATTTTTCAGGCACGTGAGATTTTGCAGAGCATTGTGTTTTGGCATATGAAATTTTGTGTAAACTTTAAATATGTTCATTTCTTATTTTGCTGGGATTATATGGTTCATTTTGATGCTTGAATAAGGTTTAGGATGTTTTTTAGGGTTAGGGTTATCCAATGAACTAGGACTACTCCAAGGTCTCTTAAATGTTTCCCAAATTGTTCTTAAACTTTCCTATTCGTTTCTATGTTTTGATTTTAGTTCTAGAAAGTGTTTATGATGTATTTTATTTGTGATGAGTGAAGTTTGTATCACCTATTTGCATTCGTTACTCATTTTGTTGAGGTTTTATGGTTTACTTATGATGATTTTTGACTTGTCATATACTTGAGTTTAGTTTATGAGGCTAGGACTTGTCTCAGTGGCCTGTGTGCACGAGAGGGTTCCTTAGACCTAAAGATGAGCCTTGGAAAATTTTTACTTGTGCATGAGAAAGATTTTATGTTTTGAGGTGTATTGTGATAAACATTCTTCTAGTAGTTCCTGTTATGTATATGGCTAAGGTTAGGACTTGTTCTAAGGGCCTGAGTGCACAGGGGAGTTTTCTAAACCTATGGATCAGGACTTGGAAGTGTTATCTGGTTTTGTGGCTTGTGATGGGGTAAGGGAATAGAAACCTTAAGTGAGTGGCTCACCATAGGTGCTGGAACCCTGAAATGGTTGCCAAAGGATCTTATGGGTGGGTTCATTAAAAAGTGATAACCTTTAAAATTAACCTGGGAAGGGGGGATTCAAAATATAATGAAAGAAAATATAATAATGGCCACATAGACCTGATTGGAGTACTGGGACTAGGGATAACTGCCAGGGTGGATCCTTATTCATAAAGGGTGAACCAGGGTTACATGGTTGCCAGGGTGGATCCCAATACATAGGTTGTGTGATGACACTCACTTAGGTGGTCTCCTAGAACCTTAACCTCTGTGTTGTATTATGATGATACTTTATGTGATTTCTTCTTTTTCTTTTGAGCCTTAGATTTATTGGTATTTGAGACTTAGATTGCCTTAGGGTCTTGAGAGTACCTTGGTTCTATCTCCTAGCATGGGGGGTGGAACTTTATCATTTTCACATGGTTGGGTGGCAAATCTCTTTCGAGGTATTGTTTGTGGTTCGTGTCGTGGCTGAGATTCTGAGTTGTTCAATGGTGAAGATTATGTTCTTGTATCATGTATCTCTATCTTTTTTTATCAAGATGTAAAGATGTATTGTAAGCCCTTGGGCAACTTGATGTAATTATCTTTCTATATGCCTTCGGGCAATGTGTAGTAACTGTAATTATGTTTGTAAAAGGAAATTGTAAGAAATAAGTTATGTAGATGTGAAGGGTAGAATTGTGAATCTAAAGAATGGATTGAATATGGTTAAATCAATGAGTAATTCCTATCTTATATCTCTTGTTAAATTTAAATGAAATTGAAAGCAATGGCTCTATGCAAACCTTTGTAATGAAAGTACTTATGGATGTAAACTTCTTCAAAAGGAAACTTGTTTTGATATATGGTTAGTGAAAAGTTATGCTAAGGGTTCGAGGGTATCTCTAGGTGAAATAATAAGGGTAAGAAACATGTATGTTATTGAAATAGTGATGAGAAGTGATTTCTTAATGTACAGCTCTATGAGTAATGTGTGGTTATTCAAACTAGGTTTTAATCTCAATTCCTAACTAGACTTGTACAAGGTTCTAGATGATGATTCATGGAAGTTAAACGTATGAGAAAAGAAAGATTCATTGAATGGTTGTGTTGGTTAACAATATATGGTTAATTACTTCACTCTATTTCTATTATTATATTGAAAGTAGAAAGTAGGGACTCTTATTGTAGAAGTTTAATAGAGTTTTGATGGTGCAATTGAGTGGAGCATAAATAATGTTAAGGAGTAAATAGACATGAAAGAATAAATGTGCTTAGTGGATGTGATAAGTAACATGTGCTTGTTTCACTTTTGAAGGTAAAATACGTGTTAGTCGGTAAGGGAAACTAATTCCACTAGTTCATTAATGTAATTGGTTTTGATGTGAATTGGAATCAATGTAAATTGGAGTTGAATTGGAAATAGAATTTGTTTGATTAAGTAATAAAATGAAATACTTAATAATGGTAATTGAATTCGTTAAGGGAACCTTAAGGAATATACTTGTGAATGGTGATGATGATATGTTATAATGTAAAAAAAAAAATTTGTTGGTTGTAATTTTAGGTCATAGACCTAATTCCTTATGGGTTCCCTGGTGGGGACATTACATAACATACCTTCTTTCCTTTGACATTATTGTCTTGGTTGTCTCTATTATTGTATCGGTAGCTCCTGTTGACTCTCCTGCCATAGCTTCCTTCAGATTGGTCTTTGGATCTTTCATCATCTTTCGTAAGTAGACATCTAGTAGCAATATGACCAACCTCTTTATAGTTAAAGCATGCTAAAGGTAGTTTACCTCTATACCTTCCTTTACCTTTGGGTAATCTTCTGGCCATAAGAGCTTCAAGTTCATCAAGCTCATCATCGGTATTACTACCACTATCATCATTTTTACTATTCCTGCTACTAGACTTACCAATCTTCAGAGAAGACATGAAATTAGACTCAATAGTTAGTACAACACTGTTATCAAATTTATTCAATTCAAAGGTTGTGAGCTTACCAATCAGAGTGTTGAGAGTAAGGTTGGAATTAGACCTTGTTTCATGAATTGCAGAAATCCTGATTGCATAAGCTGGTAGTAAAGTTTTGAGAATCTTGTTTATCACTATTTCATCATCAATAATTCCATCTGATGCTCTAATCACATGTACCACTTCTTTTAGTCTATTTGAGTATTGCAGAATATTCTCACCTTCCTTCATCTTCATATCATCGAATTTTCCTCTTAAGCTTTCAGCTCGAGCTCTCTTAACATTCAAATCACCACTATAAATCAAAGATAGTTTGTCCCACATGGCTTTGTTAGTTGTGTAGCTCTTAATATCTTCAAATTTGGCATTGGTGTAGCTGGCAGAAATCTCCATCATAGTAATATTGTGTTCATGCATGTCTTTTAGTTGATCAATAGTCAAGGGACCAGGGGTTGGTTCAATGTAGCCATTCTCCATCAATTCTAGTGCAGAATTCCCAATTCCAGATATGCACAACTTCATCTGGCTTTTTCATACTACAAAGTTCTCTTTGTTCAGTCTTGGCACTTCCCTCTTATACATCTTGAGATCTTTGTGCTGAAGTCCTTAAAACTCTATTCTAAGCAACCACAACTCTAATACCAATTTTTAGAATAACTGAGAGGGGGGTGAATTAGTTAATCACTGTCCCAAGTCAAAATGTATAATCCAAAAACAAATACTTCAACTTTTGCTACTCAGTAACTTAAAATACTTATTCTGTCAATGCTTTTACTGATTACCATTCTAAAACATATAGTTGTTACCAAAAAAATCTAACATGTAACATGTGAAGGATGATAACAAACAAATATCACAATCAACACATAACATAAGAGATTTAACGTGGAAACCCTGTGAAGGGAAAAACCACCTGGGACTGACAACCCAAAAATATTCACTCTTCTAAAGTGAGGTCGGTGAAGACCCAACCCTATTAAAGGTTACAAACACACTATTAGGTGTGACCTTGTTAGAGGATTTTAGACCAACCGTTATCATCTAACCATTAGTCACTTTAGGGTTGACAGGATAACAATGTTCATTCTATGAATGATACATAATAAGACTTTCTTAGTCCAATTGGTTAAGAGATTTGACTGTATAAAATGGTTAAATATGTAACAGTAGATGATCTTCCTTAATACAACTTCAATTGCAGATATACAGATCAATGTTATGCTCATTCAATCCTCTGATCATTAAAAATTCTATTTTAAATCAATTTTGTTAACAAACTATCTGTTGGTAATTACTCTTTGTCGCTCGATAATGCTCTATAGTAGGGTTCTCCTTAACTTGTACGATCAAAATGCATGAAAACTTGTTCACACAATTATTCTATAGATTCCTTTTCTTCTGACATCACGCTCACTTATGAAATCTCTAGTCTCTTATATAGACATCTTCTCCTCCATCAGATTTTGCTGCTTAATCATCTTCCTTGATTTTGCCGATTAAGCATACCTCGGCACTTGTGTCAATAACACGTTTAATTTTTATCCTTTAGATCTTTCCTGAATTTTGTTAGCCATCGATCATCATAACAAAACCTTATCTATTACCACGAAATCATACACTTTCCATATCATCAATCTTATCAGCTAAACTAATCATTTAATCCTTTTCTCCTTCTCGGTTAAAGAAATGTGTCAGTGAACATAAGCTCAATTTACACTGTGCTCGGTATACACTACACTCTATCGGTGTATACTAAAATGCTTCATTAACTAACAACACTTCTTTGTGTCTTTAGACTCTTTTGCTCATCATAGATGAATGCAACATAATTAAGTCAATAACATAAGGTCATAGACTCATCAACAAGTTACTCAATGTATTCTTTATCCTCATCTATCATATCCATCTTCCTCATGTAGATATTTTTGTACTTCATCTCTTTCACTCCTTTTCTACAGATGTTTCGGTATAGTAACTTACAAGATAAGTTATGTCAAACTAGTTGACATCATTAACAACATAATATTGATTTAATCATATTACATATCTAATCAATCATCTCGGTGATCTTAAATCACAGATTCTTTAGTCAGGCTCTAAATCAGTTGTAGTTCATCAGATAATCTATGCAAATTATTTGCTGATGAAATGAGAAAAGAATTTGAAATTTCAATGTTTAGAGAGACTAAATTTTTTCTTGGCTTGCAAATTTTTCAACAAAATGAAAGTATATACATTACTCAATAAAACTACATAAAAGAAGTATTGAAGACATTTGGTATGGAGGATTCAAAACCTTTTGGTACATGTATGATCACTAGATGCAAATTGACAAAGGATGACCAGTCAACCGAGGTAAATTAGACATTATACAGATCAATGATTTGTAAGTTGATGTATGTTGTGTATAGTAGACTAGATATTGCACATGTTGTTGGAATTGTAGCAAGATTTTTTACTAATCCTAAAGAATCACATATGAATGTTGTAAAAAGAATTTTGAGATACTTGAAGAAAACTGAAAACTATGGCTTGTGGTACAAGAAATAAGGAAATTTTGAACTGAAAGTTTACACAGATGAGGATAAGGCTGGAAACATTAATGATAGAAAGAGCACTACTAGTGGAGAATTCTTTTTGGGAGAAATATTAGTTACTTGGATAAGTAAGAAATAAGGATGTATTTCTGAATCCACTATAGAAATAGAATATGTTGATGTTGTTGCAAATTGTTCAAACATTGCATGGATAAAAACAACTTTTGGAAGGTATGAATGAAGAGATCACTGACACAGTGATAATATATTATGATAACACTAGTGTAATAAACATTTCTAAGAATTTGGTGATGCATGCAAAAACAAAGCATATATCTATAAAGTATCACTACTTGAGAGAACAAGTATAAGAAAAGAAAGTGAAACTGGAGTATGTGAAATCAAAAGAGCAACTTGCTGATATATTTACTAAACCCTTACCTAAGGATACATTTGATTACTTGAGGACTAGACTAGGGGTCCATCACCTGTCTATCAGTCACTAATGTTATTAGGAGGTCACATCAACCTATACTTTATCAGAATATCAAATGATGTTGATGCATGATGTTCACACTTTACGTTTCCTAAGGTTGTGAAATCTGAAAGATGAAAGACAAACTGAAACTTCATATCAGTACGTGATAGGTACTAATAACCTACAACTGATTGAATATATTGATGAACTCAAGAAACAATTATTAGAGATCACCAAGCTATTAAAGTGATATGTAAGATGATTAAATCAGTCAATATATTTTCATTGATGTCAACTAGTTTTTGACTATACTTATCATGATAGTTACAAACATTTGAACATCTATAGAAGGAAGAAATGGTGAAGAAATGAGACATCTACATGAAGAAAAATGGGTATGACAGATAAGGATAGGGTATACATTGGGTAACATATTGATGAGTCTATGGCATTATATTGTTGACTTGAGCATGTTGCATTATTATATTATGAAGAAGTGATCAAAATTGAACAACTTAATATGGTCAGTAATTGAAGATTTATGAATACACCAAGTCAGTCTTGTGTATATCAAGTGGAAGTAATAACTGAGTTAGTTATCACCGACGCATTTAGTATTAACTGAGTATGAAAGAAAATGTTGAATGTTATAACAGCCTACTGAAATTGATGAGTTGGAAATTGTTTATGATTCTTTGGTAACATATGAGGTTAGTTATAAGATCCACGGCTGACAAAATTCAAAGATGATCGAAGGGAAGGAAATGAAACATGTTATTGAAACATCTATCGAGGAAGTTTAAAGTGGTGAAATAGATGAAGAAGATTAAGAGGAAAAATCTAATGGCTGATATGAAAATGGTTTACATGTCTATTTAAGAGACATGAGATTCAGTGTTGAACTATGTCGAATGAATATAGACTACAAAAGATTTTGATTGAAGACATTTTTTCATGCATTCCTGATCAAACTAGTTACAAACAGAACCGAGTTGAACTGTAGGAATAACAGAGCGTCAGAGATACATACACCAAGTGAAGTAAGTTGGGGAATATGATGAAATGAAATTGATTATTGATCAGACGAGTTATTTTGAGCTTAGCATAGATCTGAATACTTGCAAATTGATTTGTATTTGAATTAGATCACTAATCTATCAGTTTAACCATTGTTATAGCAAAATCTCTTATCCAAGTGGACTTAACAGTCTTTTGTATCTCCATATGACTTTCAAGGAATGTTAATTGTTATCTTGTTGACCCCATAGTGAATGCTAGTCAAGAGTTAACTGTTAGTGATAAATCCTTTAACTAGGTCACACCTAACAGTGTGCATTGTTACCTATAATAGGGTTGGCTCCTAACTGAGCTCACTTCAGAAGAGTGAAATATTTTGGGTTATCGGTCCCAGGTGGTTTTTTCCCTTAGTAGGGTTTCCATGTTAAATCTTTGTGTTATGTGTTATGTGTTATTTGTTATGATTATTTTGCTATCATACTTTACATACTGCATATTTGATTAATCAGTAAATATAGTTTTGGAAGTTATTGGTATTCAGTAAATGAACAGAAAGATAGTTATTTTATCTTACTGAGCTGTTTGAATTGTTGACTAATTTTGAAATAGTACATCTAAGATTTTGGGACTGTAGGATAACTAATTTAACTGATTCACCCCCCCTCTCAGTTATCTAACAATTTGTATCAAAGAAAAGTGGGTTGCTTGGAGGAAAGTTTTAAGGACTTGAGAAAAAGATCACAAGATGTATAAAAGGGAAGTGCCTAAGCTGAACAAAGATAACTTCTTGATATGGCAAATCAGGATGAGGCTGCACATATCTGGAATTGGAGAATCTTCTCTTCATCTCCTAGACAATGGCTACTTACAACTGACTATTGGACTTTTGACAGTTGATCAGCTGAGAGAGAGACATGAACACAATATAACCATGATAGATATTGTTGCTACTCTATCTAATGCATAATTTGAAGATATCAAAGCATGCACTACAATGAAAGAAATGTGGGACAAGCTTGCACTAGTTTATGGTAGAGATGTAAATGTAATGAGGGCTAGAGTTGAAAGCTTAAGAGGTAGATTTGATGATATGAAGATGAAAGAATGTGAAAACATCACACAGTACTCTAACCAAATCAAAGAGGTGGTCAATGCTATCCGAGGAGTAGGAGGTATTATTTATGAAGACACTCTAGTAAGTAAAATACTAAGAACCTTGTTGCCTATCTATGCTATTAGAATCTCTGCTATTCATGAAATGAGATATGCACCTGGTAGTACTCTTACACTTGATAGTCTTATTGGTAAGCTGACTAATTTAGAGATGAATAACTATGGCAATAGTATTGTACTAAGTGTTGAGTCTGCATTTATGTCATCCTTGAAGATTGGTAAGTCTAGCAGTAAGCATAACATAAAAAATGAAAGTGGCAGTGACAGTGAAGATGAGCTTGATGAGCTTAAAGCACTTATAGATAGGAGAATTTAGAAAGTTAAAGGAAGGTATAAAGGAAATTTACCTTTAGCATGTTTTAATTGTAAAGAGATTGGCCATATTTCTGCTAGATGTCCTAATAGGAAAGAAGATAAAGACAATGACCGATCTGGTGATGAAAAGTTTGGCAAAAGAGATAACAGAGGAAACTGACACTATGACATAAGAAACAACTGAGACTACAAAGACAAAGGCAAGAAGGCATGTTACCTTGTTGGAGATGATTATAATGACATCGACACTGACACTGATGACAAAATTGAAGTAGTATTTATTGCAAGGAAAGATGATTCAGAAGAAGAAGAAAGGTATGTAGAAATAACACTTATATATAAAGTTAGCAATAATGATACATGGATTATTGATAGTGGTTGTACACATCACATGACTAGTGATGAGGATAAATTTGAATACCTTGAACACTATAATGGAGGATCTGTTAAAATGGGAAATGATACACCTTGTCTAGTGAAAGGAAAATGATCTGTCTTGTTGAATGATAAGATTAGATGTGAGAATGCATATTGGGTAAAAGGATTTAACTATAATATGTTGAGTGTAGCACAATTGAATAATTCAGGTCACCAAGTTGCATTTGAAAGTAGAAAGGTGAAAATATATGATGGAACTGGAAAGTTGGTCGGTACTAGTGAACAATCCAAAGGTAATCTATTTTATCTCGACAATGCTGAAACTTCTTATTTGTTGGCTAGAAATGAAGATGTGTGGTTGTGGCATAAGAGACTGTCATGTGAATTTTCATAACATGGTTAAGATCAGTAAGAAGAGAAGAGTTAGAGGTTTACTGAGTCTAACTAAACCTGACCATGTCATGTGCAATCAATGTTAGAAAGGGAAAATGACTAAATCTAGTTTTAAAAGCAAAGACTATTCTTCTAAAGGTATTTTGGAGTTGGTACATACCGACTTATGTAGTCCTATGAGAACTCAAAGTTATTATAGTGACAAATATTTTATTGTGTTTGTTGATGACTACTCTAGGATGATGATAGTTATGTTTTTAAAAGAGAAATCTAAAGCTTTCAAATTGTTTAAGTGGTATAAAGATAAAGTTGAAAAGGAAACTAGGAAAGATTTAAAATTCTTAAGATCTGATAGAGGAGGTGAGTTTATTTTTGATGAATTCACTAACTTATGTAATGAGAATGGAATTAAAAGATAGGTTTCTGCATCGAGGACACCACAACAAAATGGTATTGCAGAAATAAGTAATGGATCTATAGTTGATTGTGCCAAAACATTGATGATTGAGAAAGATGTTGCACAAATGTACTAGAGAGAAATTGTTAGCATTATTTTATACACCTTGAACCGATTTTAACTGAAGAAAGATACAAATAAGACACCCTTTGAGCTATGGTTTGGCTACACACTGAATGTAAGTTATTTTAGAATTTTTAGAAGTAGATGTTACATTCTGAAAGATGATAGAAATGGTAAATTTGATTCTAAGGGTGATGAAGGAATATTTCTAGGATATTCTACTAAGAGCGAAGCATACAAATTTTTTAACAAGGCTACTAACAAAATGATTGAAAGTGCAAATGTGAAAGTTGATGAGTTTGCTGAGAAGAATGATGAAGAAAGCAGGAAGGAACCGAAAGACTATGTTAGGTTTACATATATTGAGAATTTAGAATATCTACCAAATCCACAGGCTAAGTCTATCGAGCAATAGGAAAATGCTACCGAGAATTAGCAAATGCAAACTGAGAACTAGGAAGAAGCTACTGAGGAAGAAAATGAACCTGAACCGAATGATGAACAAAGAAGAGAGCAAGTACTAGCGAGATTTGTTAGAAGACACCATCCATAGAACCAAATTATTGGAGACAAGAAAGTTGGCATGATGACACGAAGTAAGTTAAGACAATACACATGCTTAGTTTGTGAATTTGAGCCTAAGAATGTTAGAGATGCACTTGATAATGAGGAATGGATTAAGGCCATGATTGAATAAATTGAACTGAAAGAGAAAAAAAATACATGGACATTGGTATCGAGACCGAGTGATAAAAATGTAATTGGTACTAAGTGGATTTTCATAAACAAGTTGAATGAGAATGGTGAAGTAACTAGAAACAAAGAAAGACTTGTATGCAAGGGATATGCACAAGAAGAATGTATTGACTATGGTGAAACTTTTGCACCAGTAGCAAGACTTGAAGGAGTCCAACTATTACTTGCATATGCTACACATAAAGGATTCAAAGTATATCAAATGGATGTGAAATCAGCATTTCTAAATGGAATTCTTGAGGAAGAGGTCTATATAGAACAACCTGATGGCTTTGTTGATCCAAATAAGAAGAACATAATATGTAGACTGCACAAGGCACTATATGGACTGAAACAAGCACCGAGAACATTGTATGAAATATTACATGCTTATCTTATTAGTATTGGATTTATGAGCACAAGTGACAATAGCAATTTGTACATGAAAGGAGAATCTAATGACAATATTTTGATTTCTGAGATTTTTGTTGATGATATAATATTTAGAGGACATGATATTATTTGCAAGCCTTTTGTTGATGAAATGAGAAAAGAGTTTGAAATATCAATGTTTGGAGAGATCAAATTCTTTCTAGGTTTGCAGATTATACAACAAAATGCTTGGATTTTCATAACATAATCAAAATACATCAAGGAGGTGTTAAAGACTTTTGGCATGGAAGATTCAAAACTAGTAGGTGCACCGATGGTGACCGAATGTAAGTTGACAAAAGATGATGAATCAACCGAGGTAAATCAGACACTGTATAGATTAATGATTGGAAAACTGATGTATGTGGTACACAGTAGGCCTGATATAGCACATGTAGTTGGGATTGTGGCAAGATTTTATGCTAATCCTAAAGGATCATATATGGTTTTTGTTAAAAGGATTCTGATATATTTGAAGAAAACAAAACATTATGTTTTATGGTACATAAAGGAAGGCAATTTTGAACTCTGAGTTTACACTGATGTAGATTGGGCTGGAAACATTGATGACCGAAAGAGCACAACCAGTGGAGCATTCTTTTTGGGAGAAAGACTTGTAACATGGATAAGAAAGAAACAAGCATGTATTTATTAGTCTACTACTGAAGCAGAGTATGTTGTTGTTGCTGCTAATTGTTCAAATATTGCATGGATAAAACAATTGTTGGAAGGAATTATGTGTGTGAAAATTTTACCTAGCTGGAGACACAACACTTCAATAAAACATTAGAGGTTAGCAAATCCAAAAATCTGCAAATAAACAACTGTTGCTAAATAGGCAATTTACTACCTTCTAGTAAGTGCGAGTATGGTATTCTCAGAGTTAGACCGAGATCAGTGACAATGCAACACCTAAACAAAGGATTTCATGATGAAAAATGGTTGAAAGATGAATGCAGATTAATCTAATTTTTTTATTTTTCTTTGCAATATACATATGAAAAACTATATGAGATTGATCTAAACTGAATTGAAATGAGTGCAATCTAGTCTATCAATGATATGGAATTGCTATGAAAAATGAATGAAAATAAGAATCCAAGACATAGCACAATCTCACAAATCGCTAGATCGCACAAGCCAGATTCTCCAAATTCCCAGGTTGAAGGATTGTGAAGGACTGAGCCTTGTTTATATAGAAATCCAGGGTTTGAGAATGCATGGAAAAAGCCAAAAATATCTCCCTGATCAACTCAGATCGATTATTGAGTTATCAGAAAATCAAAAAGAGTTAACTCATAAAATCATGCAAAATAACTTTTTAACTCAAATTAGGAGTTCAAATCACTTTTTCAACTCACAATCACATGTTGAGTTCAAAAAAGTTAACAAATTAAATTGATTTGTTGATTTAAAGTTAACTTCTTTTTCTGAATGTGCATGGATAATTATGAATTTATTTAATATTCCAAGTGATTTATTCTCAACTTAACTAATTTTTGAATAAAAATAACTGATTTATGGGTTAATCAATTATTTAATCAAACTTTATCCCAAAACTATATCAATTAAATAAATGTTCAATTGATTATTTTTAGCAATTTTTTATTTATTGTCAAATAAAAAATATATTAATTAGGAATAAATGTAATTAAATCTAATTAAATAATCAAGTGGCATAATTAAACTCAATTAATCAAATATTCGATATATTTAATTAATTAATTTTAGGATAAATAATGTCATTTATCGCCAAATCATATTTAATTAAAGATAATTAGGATAAATTAGGAATATTTAAGAATATTCCCCAATGCAAAATTGGGATAGAATCGATTAGGGTTTCGATGATTTGATGTGTTGATGTGCCTTAGGTTAGGACTTTAATGTCAATTTCGATTGATCTGTTGATGTAGGAGGTCAATGGTCCTATAGCCCATTTTTGGGGTATTACATTTTTCCCCTCTTTGAATTACTGTGTGAAGTGCAGTGGTTCAAATATTAATATGTTTCTAATGATGGCACAGACTCAGTTATGTGTTGGAGAAATTGATTTTGAAAGATTAACCGATTCTGAGACAGAAACTGATTGAAAGATTTGAAAATTGTGATTTAGATCTTGATTGACCAAAGAATCGAGATGATGTTAACTATATCAACAATGAACTGGTGATTATGAAGAAGTCTCAAAATGCCTGGTTCTGAACCTATGATTGCGAAGAAGTGATTGTCATGACTCCAAACCTGATTGTCCAAAGGAATCGAAAGGATGTCAAATCTGAACCCTTTAGTTATGAAGAATCAAGGAAATAACACAACTGAAAAGATGGTTATGAAAAGCTAATATGGATCACAAGTTTTTAGGAGAACACTAGATTGATATGGATTTTGGTGAATCTGATATTCCCCAAGTGATGAGGACTTTGATGAGTCAACAACTAGATGTGGTTGTTGTCTTGATTACTAAAAGAAATTTGATTTGACAAATTTGATAAATGATGTGTAATACCATGCCCCCTTTGGGATGAAAATCAAAATCCAGCAAGAAAGCCAGTGTGAAATGGTTTAGAGGTGATGTAATCAAATTTAGAAGTGTTTATGCACGTCCGGAGATGTATTATGCATCATTTGGAGGTCCTGTTGACCAAGTTTAACTAGTTTTGACCATGAGTTGACCATGGTTGACCAAGTTGAAATGTTGAAGAGTTTGATGTATGATAATCAGTTAAGTTGAATACTAGATTTTTGGAAGGTGATGAAGGTCGATTATGCAAGCAGCCAGTCATCCTAGGTCCAAAAAATTTAAATTGTGATTTTGACAATATAAATGATCTCATATTTTGATTTTGATCCTAAAAATGGGTTTAGAACATCGAAATTAGCCAGGGGTGTAATTTTCATGTAAAACGGAGCACTTTGAAAAATTAGGTCAAAACCTATATAAGGCCCAAAAGGGTCATTTTCAAATCATTTTCACCATCGACTTTTATAAATTTTATGGAGCACTCTGAGCGAAAATAAAGGTTCATGTCTCCTTGCACCAATTTGAGTGGAGTTGTTGATTCCAAAGACCTCAATAGTATGAAAATCTAGTAAGTGGACCTATGTGCCTCTCTGTGAATTCAAATTTTGGCATCTTTTTATGCTTTTTAGGATTTTTTAGCACGTTTTTAAAAATTTTAATTTTTGCACCATGAAA
Organism: Chamaecyparis obtusa; assembly: GCA_027943335.1. Lineage (NCBI taxonomy): Eukaryota > Viridiplantae > Streptophyta > Pinopsida > Cupressales > Cupressaceae > Chamaecyparis > Chamaecyparis obtusa. The sequence goes on from BSBK01007963.1 coordinate 532,809, forward strand.
ACTCGTACGACAGTCTGCTTAAGCTTGTATGATTTGTCAATACCATGTAGATTGTCGTGTAGGAAACATATGTAACTCATATGAGAGGGACCCATTTTTTGTACGACATTTCATCGGGTCCCTCAAGTGTCGTGTGAGAGCATGTACAATATCGTATGACCATAAAGTGTCATATGGGAAGATGTATAAACTCGTACGAATCTTTATGCCAGTCTTTAATTTCTGAAGTGTCATATAGAAAACAATGACTATTTTTTAAGCCTTTAAGACAAATTTTTAACTTTTTTGATTTTGTAGCTGATTTTGGTAGCCTTTAATGCACCTTCTAAAGTATTCAATTTCTCATTTTATGTTCCTTTAGTTTGATTTTTGAGCAAATTACTAATAGGGTGTCCCATTTTTGTGTCATGTAGGTCCATTACCTAGATGTTCACATTCACATCTCACACCCTGCTATAGAGAGACTTTGTTTTTCACTACCCGACCCCATGAGAGTCCATCTAGCAGCCTGCGGTTTTGAGTTCCTAATCCAGTTACCTAATATTCGGGTAAACCATGGCCTTCTAACTGGATTGATAGAGCATTTTCATTCAGAGATGAAAACATTCCATCTCCCAATAGGGGAGATCACTATTACACCTGAGGATGCCTACAAGATCCTTAGGATACATTTTCATGGCCCGCACCTGGATTATATCAGTGTGGGTAGTACTGGATTACTTGCATTTCATACATTATTTGGTGTTGATGAGTAGATAGCACAGTAGATCACGTGGGAGACACTTGTATAGAGATATGGTATGTCCCACCGATTAGAGTGCATTATAGCCAGCATGATCAGTTTGATCATCATGTTCGATCATTAGCAGAATGATCTCCTTATGGGATGGGCCCCGATGGTTGCACATCTGATGATGAGTCCTACTAAGCTTGGATGGGGTTAGTGCTTATTAGCACATATGCTCTCTAAGATGCATGAGATCATCTACCATGAGGGTAAGATGTTTTCTTTTGGTGCTCTAGTCCTTCAGATTTGGGCTTGGGAGCATATCCCTATATGCAAACCAATTTGTACAAATGAGAGATAGCCACAGGAGCCGTTGATCTATAGATATTCTGGATACATCACACAAGTTCGGATGGGTCGCACTGAGTATTGGCAGTGAGTACTGGATGATATGACCTTTGTCATGTGGAGACCATATTTTTAGGTTGAGGTGTGGCCAGCTGCTCGTGTCCAGTTTGGATATTTTTGTTAGAGTTGGATCTTGATAGGATGATCGACCACAGCCCTTGAGAGATTCATTATTACATGTGTATGGCATCATTCAGGATGCACCATAGGATTTTTCTGCCTACACATGATTTGTGTGAGAGATTGATCTGGGGTGGTCATCCATGCTTTCCTGATGCAGGAGCATCTCTGGTCCTTGGCAATTCTATGTCACCAAAAACATATTTGAAGTTTGTCTATGTTGCTCGGTTCCTACTTTGATCGAGTTGGTTCAGTTTTTTTCAATTTCCTTTGTTGACTGAGTTGGTCAGCTATCTCTCTAGTGCTCGGTTAATTCCCTGGTGCTCGGTGATGCTTATCTGATGCTCGATTCTCCTTGCTTGCCAAGTTGTTTGTTTTGGTTTTCTATTGATGTTGACTTGGGCATTTAATTTGGGTCATGGACTTAATGTTGGTATCCATCATTGGGAAGCATGTGGACCTAGATCTAGTCATTCCTTCTATTGATTATGGATCTGAAGGCCAACTTGATTTGGTAGCCTCTTGTTTAAATATAGTTATTTGGTTAGAGTTTAGGAGTCAGTTTGGGGATAGAAGATAGAAGATAGAAAATTAGAGATTGTTAGCAGATCCTCGCATGTTGGAGGAATTCGTTACTTGATTGTAATATCTAGCCTAAAATGGGAAGGCCTTACAGCCTAGCATGTATGAATCAATTTGAAGATAATATGTGAAAAGTTTTTTCATTCTCTCTCTTACTGTTGTGTGTTGTTGCTTCTGTGTGTTGTACTGCAATGTAGATCTAGTTAGGGTGTGCCTTTGGCCCCTCTCTATATCCTCCCCTTACGTCAGGTGGTATCAGAGTGAGGTGAGATTTGGATCTAGGTTTGCAAATCTAGGTTTGAAGGTTCCTTCTTGTGAAACCCTAGTTGAATTGTTGTGGGGTAGCAGATTGCGGTCTGACCTGCAATTGCAAAGGGTTTTCAAGATGGTTCATGGGAGGTGAGATGCAGATCCATGATTGGCAGACATGTTGAGATATCTTTTTGCTATATTAGAAGTTGTTGAAACAACCCAGAGAAGAGGAAGACATCTTGAAGATGTTAGTGATGATGAAATTGAAGTAAAACAAGGTGATGTAGAACCTACACCTGTGATGGATCAAGGTCAGGAGAGATTCTTGAAGGCTTTGAAAAATCTGAAGTCTACACCACACTTTAATCCTCCTGAGTATAGTGGAAATTTAGATTCTGATGAATTAGTGGATTGGATCACCGAGATGGAAAAGTATTTTGAATATGAAAATGTACCTGAGGAAAAAAAGGCAAAAATTACAAGCACAAAGTTGAAGAGTCATGCATCCTTGTGGTGGGAACATATGTAGCTGGATAGAAAGAGGAAAGGCAAAGAAAAAATCAAGGTATGGAGTAAAATGGTGAATAAATTGATAGGAAAGTTCTTACCTTGTGATTATCAGATTAACCTAGTTAGGTGAATGCAAAGTTTGAGGCAAAAAGATAGCTTGGTAAAGGAATATACTGAGGAATTCTATAGATTAGATATCAGATCTGAACATGATGAAGATGATGTGGAAATAATTGCTAGATACCTGAATGGTTTGAGAGTTTCCATCCAAGAAGAAATTAGTTTGGTCAAATTTGAGAACATTGAAGAGGCTTATCAATTTGCATTGAAAGTCAAGGAGAAATTGAATAAGAGACATGAGAAAAGACAAAAAGGTAGACGTGGTAGATTCCCTAGAGGAAGAGGTAGATCTAATAGTGAAAATAGTAGATCTGAACCAGAAAAGACAACTTTGGATAAAAGCAAGACTGAGTGGAAATGTGAAAATTCATTTAGAGGTAGAGGCAGTAGCTACCAAGGTGGTTATAATAGAGGTGGTTTCCGAGGAACTTGTTACAATTGTGGAGAAGAAGGACATAGATCATTTGAATGTACACATGCAAGTAAGAAGGTTGGTAATAGTAGAAATACTTTGGTGCAAGAAGAGTCACCAAATGAACCTAAGAAGGAAAATAACTTGATGGTAAGGAGAGCACTTTGGAATGAAGGTAAAAAGGAAGATCCGATAAGGAAAAGTTTGTTAAAGACTAGATGTAGAGTTTCTAATAGATTTTGGAAAGTAATCATTGATAGTGGTAGCTCAGAGAATCTGGCATCAGAGGAGATGGTCACTAAGTTGTAGTTGAAAAGGTTGGAAAATCCAAAGCCCTATCAGATTTCATGGATCAAAGATGAGCATACACTCTTTGTAAGTTAACAATGTTATGTGAATTTGAAAATTGGAAAGTACTATGATAAGGTGTTATGTGATATCATGCATATGGATTGTTGACATATTTTGTTGGGTAGACATTGGCAATATGATAGACATACTATATATGATGGGAGATTGCATAAATATACTATTTGGGCTGATGGGAGAAGATAGATCTTGTTACTTTTGATTGAAGAACCTATTAGTAATGTTTGTAGATCTGTGAAATTTTTCTTGATGGAAGGAAGAAATTTTGTTAAGGATTTGAAGAAGAATGAGGTATGTTTTATTTTGATTCCTAACAAACTGAGTAAGAAAAAAGAGGATAGTGTCCCTGAGGAGATTGATAAGTTACTCACTGAGTACAATCAAATCATTTCTGATAATGTACCTAATGGTTTGCCACTGAAGAGAAGCATTGATCATTGCATGGATCTAATCCATGGAGCTAGTTTATCGAATAAGGCACCTCATTGGTTGACACCTACCGAGAATCATGAATTGAACTGACATATTCAAGAATTGTTGTAGAAAGGTTTGATCAGAGAAAGTTCAAGTCCTTGTGTAGTACCTATTGCATTAGCACCTAAGACGAATCAAGAATGGAGAATGTGCACTGATTCCAGAGCAATCAACAAGATAACATTGAAGTATAGGTTTCCTATACTGAGACTAGATGATATAATGGATAGTTTGACTGAAGCAAATTATTTTACCAAAATTGATTTGAAAAGTGGCTATCATTAGATCAAAATCAAAGAAGGTGATGAATGGAAGACTACTTTCAAGACAAAAGAAGCTTTGTATGAGTGGTTGGTTATGTCTTTTGGTTTAACTAATGCACCAAGTACTTTTATGAGGTTGATGAATCAAGTTTTGAAGAAATTCTTGGGTAAGTTTGTGATTGTATATCTTGATGATATTCTGATATTTAGTAAGACCAGAGAAGAACATTTGTTACATGTTAGACAAGTTTTGCAGAGATTGAAAGAAGAAAATTTTCTGATAAATCTAAAAAAGTGTTCATTCATGAAAGAGGAGATTGTGTATTTGGGATTTGTGATTTCATCTTATGGATTGAAAATGGATCCTGAAATGGTTGAAGCTATTTTTAATTAGCCTACACCTAAGAATGCTAGTGAGGTAAGATCATTTCATGGTTTGGAAATTTTTTACCAAAAGTTCATTAGGAATTTCAATTCAATTTGTAATGCTATGACTGAGACTATGAGAGGAGATAAAAGAGAATTCAAGTGGACACATGGAGCTGATAAAAGTTTTGAGACTCTAAAGCAGAAGGTCATTGAATTGCCTATTTTGGCATTGCCTGATTTCAATAAGGTATTTCAAGTGGAATGTGATGCAAGTGGTAGTGCAATTGGAGCTGTTTTGAGTCAAGAAGGTAAACTTGTTGCTTTCTTTAGTGAAAAGTTGAATGATGCAAAAAGGAAATATTCTATGTATGATCAAGAATTCTATGCTATTATTCAAGTGCTGAAGAAGTGGAGACATTATTTAATACCGAGTGAATTTGTGTTGTATACCGATCATAAGGCTTTACAGTATTTGGGTAGTCAGAATAAGTTGAATCGGAGACATTTGAAATGGGTTGAGTATTTGTAGAGCTATACATTTGTGATAAAGCATAAGAGTGGAGTCACTAAATAAGTTATTGATGCATTGAGTAGAAGAAGATCTTTGATGACCGAGATGAAAATTAAAGTTCTAGGCTTTGATGACATCAGAGATTCTTATGAATTTGATATCCTAATTTTTCTGAGCCATGGAGAAAGTGCAGAGCACCTATTCAAGATCAACTGAGTACTAAATGGGATAAATATTTTATGCAAGGAGGATTGTTGTTTAAAGGTATTTAGTTTTGTATACCGAGAGGACCAATGAGAACTAATTTGATAAAGGAGAAACATAGTAGTGCTTTGGCTAGACATTTTGGTGTTGATAAGACATTGAATTTGCTTAAGGAGAAATACTTTTAGCCATAGTTGTATAAAGATGTTCAAAAATTTGTGAAAAGTTATGGAATTTGTCAAGTTTCAAAAGGAGTAAGTCATAATACTGGATTATATACATTGATTTTTTTTCTTGAGAAACCTTGGATTGACATCGGTATGGATTTTTTTCTTGGCTTACCGAAGACAGTAAGAGGTAATGATTCTATATTTGTTGTTGTGGATATATTTTCTAAAATGGCACATTTTATACCTTGTAGAAAGACATTAGATGTAGCACATGTAGTAGATCTTTTCTTTAAGGAAATTATCAGATTGCATGGATTACCGTGGAGTATTATCTCTGACTAGGATAGTAAATTTGTTGGATACTTTTGGAAGACTCTTTGAAGAAAGTTTGGCACCGAGTTGAAATATAGATCTACATTTCACCCACAAATCGATGGATAGATAGAAGTTGTGAATAGAAGTTTGGGAAATCTTTTGAGATGTTTAGTTGGAGACACACTGAGTAATTGGGATTCTGTGTTGGCACAAGTAGAGTTTTCATACAATAATTTAATGAATAGGAGTACTGGAAAAACACCTTTTGAGATTGTAAATGGCATACAATCGAGAGGTATATCAGATTTGAGAGATATTACTGATGAAAGAAAGAGAAGTGTTGAAGGAGTAAAGTTTGTTGAGTACATGAAGACATTGCATGAAGATGTGAAATACAAGCTGGAGAAAAGTAATCAGAAATACAAAGGCAGAGCTAATAGATCAAGAAGACATAAGACTTTTGATGTTGGTGATGAAGTGATGGTTCATTTGAAGAAAGGTCAATTTCCTATTGGAACATATGGGAAAATAAAAATGAAGAAGTTAGGACCTTGCAAGATTTTGAGAAAATTTGATAGTGGAAATGCATAAGAGATTGAGTTACCTAATGACATGAATATATCAACTATTTTCAACATTGTTGATATGTATGAGTTTCATGAACCTGATGAAAACATGACAGTACCGATGAATTATCCTATGAAATAGAATGAAGAAGTTGAATAGATTTTGGAGCAAAGAATTGGAAGAAGTACAAGAGGAAAATAGTATATGGAATATCTAGTAAAGTGGAAGAATAGACTAATTGAAGACAGTTCATGGATTTCATAGTCTGAATTGCATGTAGCTTGGATCATACCTATTTCATGATTTAGAGAATCATTTCAATTAACCCTAGGTGTCTGATGGAGGAGCATCTCAAGTCCTTGGCAATCATGTGTCACCAAAAACATATTTGAAGTTTGTCTGTGTCTCTCAGTTCCTACTTTGACTAAGTTGGTTTGGTGTTGCTCAGTTTCCTTTGTTGATAGATTTGGTTGGTTATCTCTCTAGCACTCGGTTAAATCCTTGACACTCGATGATGCTTATCTAGTGCTTGGTTCTCCTTGCTTTCTGAGTTGTTTGTTTTGGTTTTCTGTTGAGGCTGACTTGTGCATTTAATTTGGGTCATGGATTTAATGTTGGTATCCATCATTGGTAAGCATGTGGACCTAGATCTGGTCATTCCTTCCATTGATTGTGGATCTGAAGGCTGACTTGATTTGGTAGCCTCTTGTATAAGTGTAGTTGTTTGGTTAGATTTTAAGAGTCAGTTTGGGGATAGAAGATAGAAGATAGAAAATTAGAGATTGTTAGCAGATCCTCGCATGTTGGAGGACTTTTGTACTTGATTGTAATATCTAGCCTAAATTAGGAAGGCCTTACAACCTAGCATGTATGAATCAATTTGAAGATAATATGTGAAAAGTTTCTACATTCTCTCTTACTGTTGTGTGTTGCTTCTACGTGTTGTTCTGCAAGGTGGATCTGGTTAGGGTGTGCCTTTGGCCCCTCTCTATATCTTCCCCTTGTGTCATTTCCTATGTAGATTGCATCCTTGAGTACCATGGTCTTGTCAATGGGGATTGGGATTACAGACCATAGGTGGCCGATGCTGGAGTGACTAATGCATTCATTGCATATTTGGTGGAGCATCTGATGAGGCATTTGTTAGATCCTGCTGAGCTTATTCCTACCATGGAGGATGCTGAGGATGTTATAGGTGCCCCTATGGGTAGAGGTTAGAGACGGTGTGAGGTACAGATCCTAGTGGTGTAGTTGACACCATCTAGGGCACAAGCAGTGATGACCCCTCCTAGGCCATAAGGACAGATGAGACCTCTCCGGCCATAGATAGTTCTAGCGGGTAGGCCTATAGTTTTGCAGCGTAGATATACGAGAGGTGAGAGTGGTACATTGGGTGGAGCTGGTAGTGCTGATGAGGTTCTAGGAGCTCAGCAAGATGATCTTATGGAGGAGGCACAGGATGCTCCTGATTTTGACTTGGGTGCAGAGATTCATCACCGTAAGGTGCATACAGAGGCTAGCATAGAGAAGCCTATGGAGGAGGAAGAGGTAGCCATGGAGGTAGATCCTAGTTTGAGGTCTACACCACAAGATGTTATCAGGAGGCTCCAATGGTAGCTATGTGATCAGAGGACCCATAGTGCAACATTAGAGGTCCAGCTCTGAGATCATGAGAGATAGTTGCATGAGTGAGAGGCTAATGCTAGATGTCTATAGGCTAAGGTGATCCACTAGATGGGATGGGAAGCCTATTATGTTTTAGCGTATTATTCTCTTGTGCCACCTGGATAGAGGATGACATCATACTCCTAGTACATGATAGATTTTGAGGGAGCTAGGGCCCCACATTCTGAGCCACCACCTGATCCACCTGCTGGAGGTGGAGTTGCACCGGATGTTGAGGACCAGGAAAATAGTTGATTTGTTATAGTTCTCTATTTTTGACATTTTGATTAAATCTCATAGTTCACTGTAGCTCATTATTTTGTGCACAGTGCGAGTAGTGCACCCCCTTGGACTATTTCAATATTCTAATATATATGTGAGATCAATTTTTGGTTGTGACATCATTGTACTTGTCATTTCAGTTGATGATGTAATATCATGTGATGCATATGTATGAAATACTTCTTTTTTTGCAGAACATATGGATTATGCAATGAATGTTTCCTTTTAAATATATGAATATGCAATGCAATGATAGATAGTAGATGAATAAATGCACATGTATGTTTTTTTATGGATGCTCATGTATGTAAGCAATGGATTTATGAAATGAAATGTAATGTAAATGCAGTGATACACATGACATGTTTTTGTAGGTATATGAAGAAGATGAGTGTTCAGTCATTGTCAAAATAGATCTATAACCTAGGATGGTGATTGCTTGCTTATTGGTTAAGGGGACCTTCATACATTGTTCATCCCTTGCATTGTGTATTTTAGTGTAAATTAGGAGAATTTAAGCATTTGATCTGTAGAAAAACCATGAGAAATGTGACCATGCAAAGTGCAACATGAAAATGAAATGCAAGACCTAGGACTTAGTCACTGATCATGTGTCGGTATTTTTCATCACTAAATTTATTAGGTAACCAAATAGTCAATATAATGTCCATTGGCTAGACAACCATAAACATATGAATATTGAATGTTAGTCAGAAATTTCAGATTAGATATAAGCACCAAGGCACAAAGAACCAGGATGACCTGAATATCATGTCCATTTTGATTTTGCAATTTGTATAAGCATCAAAACATAAATTTTTTGATGACCTAAATAAGCCTTGCATTCAAACACACCAAGCAATTGGGAGGTCATTCTGATTCCAATGTGAATTACTTGTAGTGACCCTTTATCATTCACATCTTTGCGTAGAAGTGTTTTTCATAGTAGGAGCAAGAAATCACTCAAAAAGACAATAGTTAGATCAAACTTCCTTGAAGTATCTGGGTATCGATGGTTGAGGTACACATGGCCTCCAATACATGATGGAGGTACTTATAGTGGACACCAATTCAATCTAGAATTTCCAAAGCTCTTAGATTTTCACATACAAATAGAAGACAAAGAAAAGATAATGCCCCCAGTCATCACTCTCTAAATCCTGTAAGGGACATCATTAAGGAGCTCGAAGGGAAAGAATATGCAGAAATCTCAATGCAAATTAGTAAGCATACAAGGAGATAAAAGCATTTATGCCAAGATTGTTTTTGTTTGTTTGGTTGTTGTTTGATGTGCAAAATCCTTTTCTTGTAGGGAAACAAACAAATTGACTCGGATGTAGCTTGGAAGAAATTTGACTGGATATGACCAGTCTAAGGTATACTGGACACCATAGGATATGACATTGATTGCCCCCAAGTTTGAAACATAGATAGGATGGAGATGTTGTTGAGCTTGGTATACTAACCGACTTTATTGAAAACAAGACGCAAAAGAAAACAAGGAGATATCTACAAACTAAAGCAGATTGAAATATGGGAAAGACCAAGATTGCACTGATAGATGGAGTGTTTTGATACAAGTGGTGCCCATTTGCTGGGTTTTCACCATCTTGGCAGAGATTCTATTTTTGCTATCAGGGTGCCTGTTTACTAGGTTTTCACCAAGGCACTTTTTTGTTTTCTTCTTTTTTTGTATTTTTATATTTTCAATTTTTTTGTATTTTTCCATTTTTTCAATTTTTTTGTGATTCATCAAGGCACCTATTGCTAGGTTTTCACCAGAATGATCATTTTTTCAGGACTTTATCAAATTTTTATGATTTTTTTTAGACATTTTCACAAACTGAATGCCTTATGCATAGAATTTCTTCAGATGGAGAATGTTGATTGGTTCTTGGAGTTGTTATCCTTCAGTCATTGAGAGTTGATAGGCTCCAAAGCCAAAAGTAGCAATGACAACAAAGGGACCCAACCAGTTGGGTTCAAACTTCCCCTTGCATTCTCGATGGGATTGATTTTAGTATTTTCTCTCAAGACTAGATCACCAACCTAAAATTCTTTGTGTCTGACTTTCTTGTTGTAGCCTCTAGACATTAATTTCCGATATACTCTGAGATGATCATATGTAGCTTACCTTCGCTCATCTAGTAGTTCAAGTTCTTGCAACCTAGATACTTTGTAATCATCATCAGTTACTAGAACATGCATTTTGATTCTTAGTGATGGGATTTCAACCTCAATAGGTAGTACCACTTCAGACCCATAAACTAAAGCAAAAGGAGTAGCCCCAGTGGGCATTATAATACTTGTTCTATAAACCCAAAGAGTTGGATTGATCATTAGGTTCTAGTCTCTTCTTGTCTTGTTGATTGTTCGATGCAAGATTTTCAGTAAGTTCTTGTTAGACACTTTAGCTTGTCCATTCCCTTGAGGATAGTAAATAGATGACCAATGTTGAGTGGTTTTGAATTTAGAGCATAAGGAATCTAGGTCCTTGTTCTTGAATTGGCCTCCATTGTCTATGATAATGGAGTGTGTGACCCAAGGCAAGGGCCAAACAATGGTGCACCCTAATGATCCAAGCCTACTCAACACATGCGGAAGCAAATAACAACAACAATGAGAGAGAGAATGCAGAAGTTTTTCATATATTTTTATCAAATAGAATGATACATGTCAGGCTGTATGGCCTTCCTGATTAGGGCCAGATATTAAAATGAATTACAAAATTCCTCAAACATGCGAGGATCTTCCAATAATCTCCCAAAATCTATCTTCTATCTTCTAACTAGAATTGCCTCCTAAACTATAACCAAACACTACATTTATACAAGAGTCCACCAAACTGAGTCGGCCTTCAAATCCATAATCAACAAAAGGAATGGTCAAATTTGGGACCACACACTTCCCAATGATGCATTCCAACATTAAATCCATGACCCAACATAAATGCACAAGTCAGCCACAACAGAAACTAAAACTAAACCCGTCGATGAGCAAGATAACCGAACAACAGACAAACAACACCGAGTGCGAGTAAAACAACTGACCACCTAAGAGATAATTGACCACACTCAGTAACCAAAGGAAACTGACCAACTACCAACCAACTCAGTCAAAGCATAAATCAAGCAACACAAACAAACTCCAAAATGTTTTTGTGACACAAGATTGCCAAGGACCCAAGATGCTCCACATCAGACACCTAGGGTTATTTTGAAATGATTCTCTGAATCATTTGGTAGGTCTACTCTAAGTTGCATCCAACTTAGATTGAAAAATCCATGAACTTTCTTCCATCAGTCTATTCTTCCACTTTACCAAATATTCCATATACTATTTTCCTCTTGTACTCTTGCCAACTCTTTCTTTCAAAATCTGTTCAACTTCTTCATTCTACTTCTTAGGATATTCTGTCGGTACTGTCACTTCTTCATTAGGTTCATGATACTCATATAAATTAGAAATGTTGAAAATAGGTGATATGTCCATGTCATCAGGTAACTCAATCTCATATGCATTTCCACTGTCAAATTTCTTCAAAATCATGCAAGGTCCAAACTTCTTCATCTTCAGCTTCCAATATTTTCCAACAGGAAATCAGCCTTTCTTCAAATGAACCATCACTTCATCACCAGCATCAAAATTTTTATGTCTCCTTCATCTATTAGCTCTATCTTTGTATTTCTAATTACTGTCTTCCATCTTTAGCTTCACATCTTCATGTAATGTCTTCATGTACTCAGCAAATTTTACTCCTTCAGCACTTCTCTTATTTTCATCAGCAATGTCTCTCAAATTAGATATTCCTCTCAGTTGTGTGCCATTCATAATTTCAAATGGTGTATTTCCAGTACTCCTATTCATTGAATTATTGTATGCAAATGTTGCTTGTGCCAATACAGAATCCCAAAGACTCGGTGTGTCTCCAACTAAACATCTCAAAATATTTCCCAAACTTCTGTTGACAACTTTGGTATGTCCATTGGTTTGTGGGTGAAATGTAGAACTATATTTCAACTCAATGTCAAATTTCTTCCAAAGGGTCTTCCAAAAATATCCAACAAATCTACTGTCTCAGTCAGAGATAATACTCCTCAATAATCCATGCAATCTAACAATTTCCTTAAAGAAAAGATCTGCTATATGTACTACATCTAATATCCTTCTACAAGGTATAAAATGTGCCATCTTAGAAAATCTATCCACAACAACAAATATAGAATCATTACCTCTTACTATCTTTGGTAAGCCAAGAACAAAGTCCATACTGATGTCAATCCAAGGTTTCTCAGGTACAACAATTGGTATATACAATCCAATATTCTGACTTACTCCTTTTGCAACTTGACAAATTCCACAACTTTTCACAAATTTTTGAACATCTTTATACAACTGCGGCAGCCAATAGTATTTCTCCTTAAGCAAATTTCATGTTTTATCAATTCCAAAATGTCCACCCAAACCACTACTATGCTTCTCTTTTATCAAGTTAGTTCTCATTACTCCTCTTAGTATACACAATTGAATACCTTTAAACAACATACCTTCCTGAATAAAATATTCATCCCATTTGGTGTCTTGTTGATCTTGAATAGGTGCTCTGCACTTTCTCCATGGCTTAGAAAAATCAAGGTCAAACTCATAAGAATCTCTCATCTCATCAAAACCAAGAACTTCAATTTTCATCTTGATCATCAAAGATCTTCTTCTACTCAATGCATTAATAACTCAGTTAGTGACTCCACTCTTATGCTTTATCACAAATGTGTAACTTTGTAAATACTCAACCCATTTCATATGTCTCTGATTCAACTTATTCTGACTACCCAAATACTGTAAAGCCTTATGATTGGTATACAACACAAATTCACTCAGTATCAAATAATGTCTCCATTTCTTTAGTGCTTGAACAATAGCATAGAATTATTGATCATACACAAAATATTTCCTTCTAGCATCATTCAACTTTTCACTAAAGAAAGCAACAGGTTTACCTTCATGACTCAACATAGCTCCAACTGTATTTCCACTTGCATCACATTCTACTTGAAATACCTTACTGAAATCAGGTAATGCCAAAATAGGTAATTCAAAAACCTTCTACTTCAGAGTCTCAAAACTTCTATCAGCTCCATGTGTCCACTTGAATTCTCTTTTGTCTCCTCTCATAGTCTCAGTCATAGCATTACAAATTGAACTAAAATTCCTTATGAACTTTCAGTAAAAACTTACCAAACCATGAAATGATCTTACCTCACTAGCATTCATAGGTGTAGGCCAATTCAAAATAGCTTCAACCTTTTCAAGATCCATCTTCAAACCATCAGCTGAAATAAAAAAATCCCAAATACACAATCTCCTATTTCATGAATGAACACTTTTTAAAATTTATCAGCAACTTTTCTTCTTTCAATCTCTACAAAACTTGTCTAACATGCAATAAATGTTCTTCTCTGGTATTATTGAATATTAGAATGTCATCAAGATATACAATCACAAACTTACCTAAGAATTTCTTCAAAACTTCATTCATCAGCCTCATTAAAGTACTTGGTGCATTAGTTAAACCAAAAGGCATAACCAACCACTCATACAAACCTTCTTTTGTTTTGAAATATGTCTTCCATTCATCACCTTCTCTGAATCTAATCTGATGATACCCACTTTTCAAATCAATCTTTGTGAAATACTTTGCTCTAGTCAAACTGTTCATTATGTCATCCATTCTCGGTATAGGAAACCTATACTTCACTATTACCTTATTGATTTCTCTAGAATCAATACACATTCTCCATTCTCCATTCTTCTTAGGTGTCAATATAGTAGGTACTACACAAGGACTCAAAATTTGTCTGATCAAACCTTTCTCCAGCAACTCTTGAATCTATCGGCTCAATTCTTGATTCTCAATAGGTGTTAACCGATGAGGTGCCTTATTCGGTAAACTAGCTCTAGGGATTAGATCCATGTAATGATCAATGCTTCTTTTCGGTGGAAAATCATCAGGTACATTATCAAAAATGATATCACTATATTCGGTGAGTAACTTATCAATCTCCTTAGGGATATTATCCTCTATTTTCTTACTTGGTTTGTTAGGGATCACAACAAAGCATACATCATTCTTCTTCAAAGAGTTAACAAACTTTCACAGATGTACAAACATTACTAATAGGTTATTCCATCAATGGTAACAAGATTTGTTTCTTTCCATCAACCAAAATAGTATACTTATGCAATCTCCCATCATATATAGCATGTCTATCATATTGCCAAGGTCTACCAAACAAAATATGACAACAATCCATAGGCATGATATCACATAACACCTTATCGTAGTACTTTCCAATTTTCAAATTCACATAACATTGTTCACTTACCAAGAGTGTATTATCATCTTTGATCCATGAAATCTGATAGGGCTTTGGATGTTTCAACCTTTCCAATTGTAACTTTGTGACCATCTCTTCAGATGCCAGATTCTCTGAGCTACCACTGTCAATGATTAACTTCCAAACTTTATTAGAAACTCTACATCGAGTCTTGCACAAACATTTCCTTACCAGATCTTCCTTTTTTCTTTCATTCCACAGTGCTCTCCTTACCATCAAGTTATTTTCCTTCTCAGGTTCATTCGGTGATTCTTTTTGTACCAAAGCATTTCTACTGCTACTAGCCTTCTTACTTAAATGTGTACATTCGAAAGATCTATGTCCTTCTTCTCCACAATTGTAACAAGTTCCTCAAAAAATTTCTCTTCTATAACCACCTCAGTAGTTACCACCTCTACCTCTAGATGAACTTTCACCTTTCCACTTGATCTTGCCTTTGTCCAAATTTGTCTTTTCTAGTTCAGATCTACCATTTTCACCATAAGATCTACCTCTTCTTCTAGGGAATCTATCACCTCGACCTCTTTGTCTTTGTTCATGTCTTTTGTTCAATTTCTCCTCAACTTTCAATGCAAATTGATAAGCCTCTTCAATGCTTTCCAACTTGGCCATACTAATTTCCTCTTAGATGGAAACTCTCAATCCATTCAGGTATCTACCAATTCTTTCCACATCATCTCCAGATTTGATATCTAATCTATATAATTCCTCAGTATATTCCTCTATCAAGCTATCTTTCTGCCTCAAACTTTGCATTCATCGAACTAGGTTAATCTTATAATCACAGGGTAAGAACTTTCCTTTCAACTTATTCACCATTTTATTCCATACTTTGATTTTGTCTTTGCCTCTCCTCTTTCTATCCAATTGTAGATGTTCCCACCATAAGGATGCATGACTTTTCAACTTTGTGCTTGCAATCTTCACCTTCTTGTCTTCAAGAATGTTTTCATACTCAAAATACTTTTCCATTTCAGTGATCCAGTCCACCAATTCATCAGAATATAGCTTTCCACCATACTCAGGAGGATTGAAATGTGGTGTAGACTTCAAACTTGTCAAAGCCTTCAAAAATCTTTCTTCACCTTGATCCATAACAGGTGCAGGTTCTACATTCACTTGTTCTTCCTCAACTTCCTCATCACTAACATCTTCAAGATGTTTACCTCTTCTTTGGGCTGTTTCAATAGCTTCTAATCTAGTAGCAATCTGCCTTAGCATATATACCAATCTTGGATCTGCATCTCACCTCCCATAAACCATCTTGACAACCCTCTTCAATTGTAGGTCAGATCGCAATCTGCTACCCTACAACAATCAACTAGGGCTTCAAGAGGAACCTACAAACCTAGATCCACTGACCTAGATCAAGATCTAACCTCACTCTGATACCACCTGATGCAAGGTAGGGGCCAACAGGGGCCAAACAATGGTGCACCCTAATGATCCAAGCCTACTCAATACACACAGAAGAAAATAACAACAACAATGAGAGAGAGAATGTAGAATTTTTTCTTATATTTTCATCAAATAGAATGATACATGTCAGGCTGTAAGGCATTCTTGGTTAGGGCCAAATATTATAATGAATTATAGAAGTCCTCAAACATGTGAGGATCTGCCAATAATCTCTCAAAATATATCTTCTATCTTCTAACTAGAACTGCCTCCTAAACTACAACTAAACACTACATTTATACAAGAGTCTACCAAACTAAGTCATCCTTCAGATCCACAATCAATGGAAGGAATGGTCATATTTGGGACCACACACTTCCCAATGATGGATTCCAACATTAAATCCATGACCCAACATAAATGCACAAGTCAGACATAATAAAAACTAAAACTAAACCCGTCAGTGAGAAAGATAATCGAGCAATAGATAAGCAACACCAAGCGCAAGTGAAACAACTAACCACCCAAGAGATAACTGACCACACTTGGTAACCAAAGGAAACCGACCAACTCGTTCAAAGAAGAAACTAAGCAACATAGATAAACTCCAAAATGTTTTGGTGACACATGATTTCCAAGGACCCAAGATGCTCCTGCATTAGTGTGGTATACCATATCTACAAATTATGTAATTTAGTATGAACATTGATATCTGTTTTCCCATGGCCTGTGTTAGAGGAACTGCTTCTACCCACTTTGTGAAATAGTCTATAGCTGTTATGATATGGGTATGACCATTAGAAGAATGAGGATAGATAGCACCAATGAGATCAAATGCCCACTATTGAAAGGCCATTATGTTGTAAAGGGAATCAGATCTATTCCTAGCACATGAATCAAGTTTCCATGGACTTGACATTTTTGACAATTCTTAGCATATTTGATAACCTCTTTTTCCATATCTGGCCAATAGTACCCAGCTCTAATAAGTTTTTGAGCTAGTGTCAAACTTTTGGAATGTGATCCAAAAATACCTTCATGGACTTCCTCTAATGTGTGTTGTGACTCTTCTCATTCTAAACACCTAAGAAGTGTACCATCCATACTTCATTTGTATAAATCATTAACAATGATGACATACCATGATGCATTTCAAATTAGGTAACATTTTTCATTATTGTTAAAGGTATCAGGAATGATTTGGTCTCAAAGGTAGGATTATATGTTTTTGTAGCGGGAGGAATCATGACCAATAACATTGCAGATCATTCAGGTCTCTAGACAATCATAGGAAGGGAATGATCGTTCTTCCACTAGGAACTCATAGTGTAGCTCATATTGAGGCTATTGTAGTAAAGATGATAGCATTTCCATGGCATCAGTAGCCTTGTTCTCCATTCTAGGAATCTATTCAAATGTGATAGATATGAAATACTTCTTTAGGTCATCTACCATGCATTTGTATGGAATAAGTTTCTCATCTTTTGTTTGATACACATCATTGACTTGGTGTATGACCAGTTGTGAGTGTCCATCAATGTGAAGTTCTATTACTCTCCATTTGAGCATTATTTTCATACCATTTAGTAAAGCTTCATACTCAGCTATGTTTTTGGTACAAGGGAATTTGATTTTGAATGCTTTCATAATAGAGTAACCTTGTGGTGTGATGAACAATATGCCTACTTCAAATCCATTTTGTGTGTAGGATCCATCAAAGAATAATTTCCATACTCTTGAAGATAGATGCATGATAGAAGAATCAGGAAATTCCATTTGCATTGGTTGATCGTCGAACATTGGAGCATCAGCTAACTGATATGTGATCACTTGTCCTTTGATATCTTTTCTTTCAACATATTCTATGTCAAATTCACTCAATAGCATTACCCATTTAGCTAGTCTACCTATGAGGGCATCTTTGCTCAATAATTACTCCAGTGGGTCAATTTTAGCTATCAATTATGTAGTATGAGCCAACATATAGTGTCATAGCTTTTGTGATGCAAATATGACAGTGAGACATGCTCTTTCTATCATGGAATAATTTTTATCATAAGCTACAAGTGTTCTGATGATGTAGTAGATAGCCATCTCCTTCTTTTTTTCATCATACTATGCTAGCAATGCCCCCAGTGAAGTATCTGTAGCAGAGACATACAATATCAATGGTTTCCATTATATAGGGGGCATGAGAATAGGTGGATTTTCCAAATATTGCTTGATGTGATTGAAGTTCTTTTCACATTCCTCATTCCATGTGAAGGTCACACCTTTATGTAATGTTTTTGTGAAAGGTTGTGATATGTCCACTAGCTGAGATATGAAATGTCTGATTCATTGTACTCTTCCTTGTAAGGTCCTCATTTGACTAATTTTTTAGGAGGTTGCTTCTCCATGATTGCTTTGACCTTTTCCAGATCTACTTCAATTCCTTTCTTCAAAACAATTTACCCTAGAAGCTTCGCTGAAGTGACACCAAAAGCACATTTCTTAGGATTTAGTCAGAGACTAAATTTTTCCATTCTATCTAGTATTTTTCTCAAGTCAGCTAGATGTTTAGATCTCATCATTGGTTTAGCTAGGGTGTCATCAACATAATCTTCCATAGTATGATGCATCATATCATGAAAAATTGATGTCATAGCTCATTGATATGTAGCACCAACATTCTTAAGGCCGAATGGCATGAAGTTCCAGAAAAAGGTATCCCATGCACAGGTGAAAGTTGTCTTCTCTTGATCTTCTTGGGCAATCTTAATTTGGTTATATCCAAAGAAACCATCCATTAAAGAGTACATCTCAAAGCCCGCAGTCATGTTCACTATCATATCGATGTTTGGTAGCAGAAATTCATTCGTAGGGCATGCTTTGTTTACATCTCTGAAGTTTGTGCATACTCTTATAGACTTTTCTAGTTTTGAAACTGGAACTATGTTGGAGATCCACTGAACATAATCTATAACTCAGATAAATCCAGCCTTTAGCAGTTTCTCTAGTTCAGCTTTGACAAGGAGTGCCACATGAGGATTCATTTTTTGCAACTTTTCTTGATTGGTTTGACTCCTGAAGCAATGGAGAGATGATGCATTATGAGATCAGGATCTAATCCAGACATATCTGAATATTTCCATGCAAAGTTGATCTTCTTCTCTATTAGGAATTTTATAAATACTTTCTTTTCTTCATCTGACAAAGATTGTGCTACATGAATCAATTGTGGTTCTTCTATGGTACCCAAATTGATAAACTGAGTTGGCTCTATCAATATTGGAGATCTATCATGTAAACTGCTCAAAAGGACAGCAAATTTCTCATCCTTAGGTGCCTCAGAGAGGTTTTCACCTTCAGATATGTCTTTTGTTTTTACTATTTTAGGTTCTGAGACTGCCACAGTGGTTTTCAACCTTAGAACTCTTATTCTTTTTATTTTTGTTCTTTTGACTGAGATATTTGATATCTGACTCTATCATGCTGATGCTAGGTTCGGTGATGGAATTCATCATGGGTTCTACTGCATTTAGGTAGCAGGCGAGAACATACTATGATTGGAAGGTATGAATTTCTTAGCTTGCATCAGTAGATGTTTGGTCGATAAGATCAGGGTGTTGGATGGTAAGTGTGGGAAAGGATGGAGTAACCGTGTTTACACATACAGTGTTGTCATCATTAGCTCTGATTTGAGTCTCAAATTTAAGGATGATATTACTAAAGATGTTCATTTTGTTAAGCGTCTCAATGTCATCGTTGGATCCTACATTAGTAATAAGTGAATTAGACTCATGAGGTCTCTCATTTTTTTATAGACTCATTTCAGATGTAGGTGCATATCAGTGAATGACATATATGTGTTTTTATGTTATAAGCTCATCCTATTCTGGAATGATTCCCCACTCACAGTCATTTGATTCTTCATCTGGATCTCTAGGAAAGTTAAGAACATGTGTGAAGTTAGGATGGATTCCCCAAGAAGGATTACCTTCGAAGTCTGAGCAGAATTCATATTCATAGGAATCCATCTTAGAATCACTGTTGTGTCCTAGATGTTCATCTATTGTGATTGGTTCACCTTCTTCTTCTTGCTTGTTTTTAGGATCAGTCAATTCTTGTGTTGTGACTATCTCTTTTTTAGTAGTAGGTTCTTGTGTGTCTTCTACATTGATTCTTTTAGGTTCTTTTTCATTTTCAAGAAGGTCTAGTATATGCTAAGGTATGTGTTCATAAGGAAAAACATCAGTTGTATTTGAATCATCACTGTCTAATTGTTTAGGTTCTTCCTTTTGTTGAATATCTAGTTCTATTTTGTCTAGGACATGTGTGGAACTCCCAGTGAGATGAAAAGACTTCTTATGATACCCCAGTCCTGTAGTATCATCGGTTGTTCTCCCATAGTTTTCAATGGGTTTTATGATGCATTTGCCTCTTGTTCCTAGAGGTCCTTTTCCTAAATATCCCATTTAAGACATTAGCTTGTGACCTGGTCCATATGACTTCATAGGAATCTTTGGTGTTTTAGAGTCACATTTTTGGACTGTCTATGATTTAGATTCATCTTTGTATAATCATGCTAGTATAGCTTCTTCCTCATCAGATTCCTATTTTGGTACTTTCTCTGTGACAAAAATCCCATCAAATATGACCTTGGATTCTTTATATGTCATTTTCACCTTTTCTGAAGGTTGTCTATAAGATTTGGGTGAAAGGGGGAGAGACATGCGGGATAGAACTAGTTCTATTATGTATCTCCCATCCCATCATCTTTGATCTTGACTCCTTTTGATAGGTCTTCTATTTTAGATGTAGAAGTTATGTCTATTTGTTTAGTAGGAGACTCTCTATTGTGTGGAACAATTTTATCGGCACTTTCCTTAAATGCGTTACAAGATGCTGATGTGTCTACTAGTATGGTGACCTCTACTCCATCATATGGAAATTTCAAACATTGATGGTAAGTTGATGGAATAGCTTGCATCTCATGTATCCAGGGTCTTCCTAGAAGAATGTTATAAGCCAGGGGAAGATCTAGTACTTGATAGGTGATATCTCTGATGACAGGTCTCATTCTGATAGGTAACACAATGAATCCTATGAAATTTCTTTCTTGTTCATCATATGCTTTTATGGTTATCTTCTTTTTAGGATCAATAGCATCTTCTGACAATCCCAGTTGTGTAACCAATTTGTAGGAACAAATATTTAGACCAGCACCTCCATCTATCAACACACATTTGACATGATAGTTTTGGAT
Source organism: Chamaecyparis obtusa (assembly GCA_027943335.1). NCBI lineage: Eukaryota > Viridiplantae > Streptophyta > Pinopsida > Cupressales > Cupressaceae > Chamaecyparis > Chamaecyparis obtusa. The sequence continues at coordinate 554,170 of BSBK01007963.1, forward strand.
TAAGACTTCAATATGTAAGGGCTGGTTATGTGGGTGACTCGGCCAATTGTCATCTTCTTCTAAAAAGGATATGTACTGAGGGGACATCAGGTGACTCGCCATTGTTTGGAATCTATCAAATTCAAAATCTTCAGGAACATTAGAGCCAGCTAGAGCTTTGTCCAAAATTGCACGATGAGTAGGAGAGATGCGAAGCAACTCGAATATAGAGATTTTAGGATTTGTATGTTGCAGTTGCTAGATAATACTATAGGATATCTCTTTGGACTCTTAAGAATTGGAAGATTTGGAAGTAATCATTTGTTTAGATGCAGAGTCAAATTAAATGGGACCTTTGGGGAATTTGATGAACCCAAGTTTTGTCCTTGTAGATTTGCCTGAGCTTGAGATCGAGTAACTGCATTAGTTGTTTGGTTATCTCTATCCTTTCTGAAAATAGTGATGGCATTGCATTGTTCAGATAGGCATGGTTCTACCATGTTGATAACATCATTGCTACTAGAGTAAGTGTAATTGACTTTGGCACCCATATTAGGTTTAGAAGATGAATCTCCTTGATTATGCTTTGGAAAAGGTTCCTTGAATGTCGTATGATCATTATTGGATTTATGGTTGTCAATTACAATTTATCCATCATCAATTTTTTCTTGAATGAGATGTTTCAGATGCATGCACTTATTTGTTTTATGACCCTTGTCTCGATGGAAATCACAGAAATTGGTCTCTTTCCACCATTTAGGTTTAACTTCGGGATCATATGGTTTTATCTTAGGTAATGTGATGATATTAATCACCAAGAGAGTTTTCATGGTAGATTCCAAGGACTCACCGAGAGGAGTGAACTCGCACTTTGGTTTTGTAACCCAAGGTTTGTAATCAGTTGACTTTTTAGCTAGTTCAGTCACTTTCATCTCAGAAGCTTGTATGGCTTGGGTGCCAACGGTGAGATTAAATGTTGGTGCTTTAGATGGAGCACTGATATGACCAACAACACTATCTGTGATGTTTTTTTTGTTCTTGTTCCAGATTTTTCCTTTGTCCTTGTTGGAACTAGATCCTAATTCATACTTGTTTTCTTTATGAAGTGATACGTCTCCCTTATGAACAAGCACATTTTTTATCTTTATGGCATTCTCTACCATTTTTATCAAAGGATGAATGATTTTTCATTTGCAAATGATAATTGAGTTCCAGAATCAGATTGTTCATAAAGATTTCTAGTTTCTTGTTTTCTGGAATTGGTCTAGCATAGAGTGAAAATTTCTTCCTCCAACATTTGAGAAAAGTCAGGTAGGGTTCTCTTGAGTTTTGTTTCAGATTAGAGATATCGATCATGGTGACTGGATGTTGGATATTGTAGGATTATTGTTGGTAAAAAAGTTTGATTTTCTCCTCAAAGGTTTTGATAGTTGGAGGCATTCTAGAGAACCAGTTGATGGTTGCTCCTCCCAATGATCGAGGGAAGAGACGTATTAAGTATGTAGGTTCATGCATAAACTCCATGGATAGAGTACAAAATTCTCTGACATGATCTTGGGGATCAAAATTTCCATCATATTTGTCATATTTGGGGAGTTCCATTCTTTTTGGGAAGGGTGGCATGTACAAATTTCAATCAATTGGAAATGGACATAAGGCTTCCATAGAGAATTCTTTAGGTTCTTTCTCCTTCTCCAGATTGTTAAGTTTGATTTGCATGGCATGCATCTATTTCATCATAGTTGTTATGGGAGTTTCTTCCTCTTGCATGACAATATCGTCAACATTGAAGTTGGGAGGAAGTTTTGCTCCTTGTCTTGCCAATTCTAGGAAGTACATCTCTCTGTCTTCTTGTAAGAAATGTCTTATCATTCTTCTAAAGAGGTCATCATCATGAAATCATGCAATTTCTGATGGTGTGGCTTCTTGTTCTGCACCATGATTGGATTGGTGGCCTTGAGACATATTGACATTTTGATTTTCCTCTAGGATTGAATGAGGAGGATTAGAGAAACCTTGTCTCAGATGTAGATTGCCCAAGGCATCTTCTTCGTAATGAGTGGTATCATAAGGTTGATGAATGGTCTAAAAAATCAAAGAAGATGATGATGATGTTTTAGGTTCTTCTTTCGGTTTTATGTGTGAAGAAGCTCTAGTTTCCACCATTAGCCTTGGGTGAATCAGAAGAGCAAGATAAGACTACTGATAGATGATCTGATTTAGGAAAAATTGAATGACACAACCTTGTCAAGATTTGGTAAGAAATTTAATTGGACATAAGTGTAGGATACTATGTCTGAGGTGTATAGGTAGATTCCCAAGAGATGATGAACATGAGCTCACAACACTTAGCCATTTTGAGGATATATTTTGAGATTACTTTGACAAGGTTTTGACACAAGATGAGATGGGATTCAGATCAAGAATCGGAAGACAAAATCAAGCTAAAAGATCACTTTGGGAAAATGAGTTGGATTCTGTGTTGGCTCTTTTTTGTTCCTGACACAGGGAATTTTCTGATAGAATCTGAATGATGACAACAAATTGTTGATTTTATGACAAAAATAGGGATTTTTTGACTACTTTTGGTCAACTCTCATATGACTTTATCTAGGCTCGTATGACATAGAAACAGGGCTTGCACGAAAATTGCATAGACTCATACAACAAATGACTCTAGGGTATATTTTTCTTTGGTTTCCTAAAAAGACTTGTATGACAAAGTACTGGTTCTTGTACAATTTTTTGGGGGTCTTGATATGACAATTTTAACTCATAGCAAAACTCATACGATAGTTGGATTTCCAGGATGATAGTTTGTACCAGAAAAGGATTTTCTCTCATAATTTTTGCAAGTTTTCAACTATTTGATGTTTTTGTTCTTAGATTGTTTGCAACTTTCTCTGTTCTTGGTTTTGAAAATTTATGTATTGGATTTTTTGAGGTTTTTTAACATAGAAATAGTCTCACAATCATAGAAAATAGAGGGAACTGACTCAATGAATCAATCACACCTATCTTACCCTAGCTAGGAGAAGAGATGTATTACTTGCTCGTTGACTTAGGAACACACTCATGGACTCCTCAGAATATGCAAGTCCAACAACATGCAATGGATGTTGAAGCACATATTGGCTAATTTTAAGCATCGAAGAGAGCTTGATATGATGAGTTTCTTGGGGTGATTACTATTCACCTCGCACAAGCACCATAAATCATTCGGGGGTAGATCAGTGGCAAAACTAACTTAGGATTTTAATCAAGGCATCCATTCACAACTATCTCCCATACTCCCGCAAGTAGAATTAAGGTTGTTAACCCTATAAGAACTGTGTCAAGTGTAGTCTCGCAAGCAAGATTTAAGCGGCTCCACTCTACACAAAATTAAAGCGTGTTCATGGCACAAGGCCAAGGAACAAACACAGTTATGTCTTCCGAGGCTTTAACCTCAAGGAAGCATCAAATATTATAGTGGGGTGGAAGAGTCAGTGTAAGACTTGTCCCCACTTGGGTCATTCTTAGGAGCTTTTTACCTCTCCTGCAGGCCCTCTAAAGGTTTAAAGAAAATGTAAGGTTGGGGACCACAGGATCTGGGTTTCGAATTCTCTAAAAGAGAAGAGCATAATCTCCTAACCTTGTCCTTTTCCCTATCTAATACACACCAAGAAGATTAATCCAGAGATAGTACACAAACTGATACTAAGGAAGACACCTTCTGGGTTTCTGATTCTCCTAAGAAGGAGAAGAGCATAATCCCCTCAATAGTTTCCTCAATAGAAATAGATGCACGTACCTATTTATCTAAGTGCCTATCAAAATGAAATAAAAATTTAAGCAAATAGAATATTTGATTGTAGATGATTTAGGCAACTTGCAAAACCACCTATCAAAAATTTGGTTGATTGAGCTATCTTTGACCAGCGTTTTCTAAAAATTGAGTTATCTACAAAAGATGGGCTTAGAAGTCAAGACAAGAAGAGGTCAAAATGATGTGTTTTTATGCTCAGTCTTCATCTCCCATCCTGAACAAATGTGTTAGGCTGTCAAAAATAATCAGAAACTAGCAAGCATCAATTGTTAGGGTTAGTTGTCAGTCAAAATCTGAAATCCAAATCTGAAAGATTGCTCAAAATTCTGATACGAATATGCAAAAATGGAATCAAAACTTGTACGAGAATATACTACTTCCCATATGACAATACATAAATGATATGACAATGGGTTCTTGCACACACGACACTTTAGCTCTCATACAATAATGCCCATACAATTGGCATGACACTTCAGATTGTCGTATGTTGTACGATAGACAAGGTATCCTGATACAACAATCTACAGACTGTCGTACGAAATTGTACAAAGAAGAAAATAAAAATCAAAGCTTTGAGATAAAAACATCATAAAAATTGTAAAATCAGAATGGAAACCCATTGCAGGGCCCCACGGTGGGCGCCAAAAATGTGTGTGAAAATTGTACCTAGCTAGAGACACAACACTTCAGTATAACATTAGAGGTTAGCAAATCCAAAAATATGCAAATAAACAAATGTTGCTAACTAGGTGATTTACTACCTTCCAGTAAGTGCAAGTATGGTATTCTCAGAGTTAGACCGAGATCAGTGACAATGCAACACCTAAACGAATGATTTAATGATGAAAAATGGATGAAACATGAATGCAGATTAACCTATTTCTTTTATTTTTCTATGCAATATGTATGAAAAACTGTATGAGATTGATCTAAACGGAATTAAAATGAGTGTAATCTAATCTATGAATGATATGGAATTACTATAAAAAATGAATAAAAATAAGAATCCAAGAAATAGCACAATCTCACAAATCGCCAGATCACACAAGCCAAATTCTCCAAATTCGTAGGTTGAAGGATTGTGAAGGACTGAGCCTTGTTTATATAGAAATCCAGGGTTTGAGAATGCATGGAAAAAGACAAAAAATCTCTCCCTGGTCAACTCAGATTGATTGTTGAGTCATCAAAAAATTAGAAAGAGTTCACTCATAAAATCATGCAAAACAACTTTTTAACTCAAATCAGGAGTTCAGATCACTTTTTCAACTCACAATCACATGGTGAGTTTGAAAAAGTTAAGAAATTGAATTGATTTGTTGATTTAAAGTTAACTGCTTTTTCTGAATGTGCATGGATAATTATGAATTTATTTAATATTCCAAGTGATTTATTCTCAACTTAACTAATTTTTGAATAAAAATAACTGATTTATGGGTTAATCAATTATTTAATCAAACTTTATCCCAAAACTATATCATTAAATTTGACAACTTGATTTAATCAATTAAATAAATGTTCAATTGATTATTTTTAGCAAATTTTGATTTATTATCAAATAAAAATAATATTAATTAGGAATAAATGTAATTAAATCTAATTAAATAATTAAGTGGCAGAATTAAACTCAATTAATCAAATATTCGACATATTTAATTAATTAATTTTAGGATAAATAATGTCATTTATCACCAAATAATATTTAATTAAAGATAATTAGGATAAATTAGGAATATTTAAGAATATTCCCCGATGTAGAATTAGGATAGAATCGATTAGGGTTTTGATGATTTGATGTGTCGATGTGCCTTAGGTTAGGAATTTTATGTTGATTTCGATCAATCTATTGATGTAGGAGGTCAATGGTCCTATAGCCCATTTTTGGGGTATTACAGGAATGAATGAGGTGATCATTGATCCAGTGATTATATATTGTGATAACACAAGTGCTATAAACTTTTCTAAGAATCCAGTGATGCATTAAAAAACAAAGCACATATCTATTAAGTATCACTATTTGAGGGAACAAGTACAAGAAAAGAAAGTAAAGCTAGAATTTGTGAAGTCTAAAGAACAACTTGCTAATATATTTACCAAGCCTTTACCGAAAGACACTTTTGAGTACTTAAGGACTAGACTATGGGTTCATCCCCTGTCTATCAATCACTAAGGTGATCAAGAGGTTGCATCAACCTATATTTTATCAGAAAATCATTCATGTTGATGCATGTAGCTCACACTTTAGGATTCCTAAGGTTGTGAAAGATTGTAGAAGATGGAACAAAGAATTGTATATTAGTACATAAAGGTACTTGATCTGGACCAAACAACAGAGATCTACTTGGCTGCTGAAGAGCTGTTTATTTTTCTTTTGGCATTGTTGTCAAAGGGAGATAAATTTACATGAAATATCTGTTGATGAGAACATGAAAAAGGGAGATATATTTCAATGAAAAATCTATCCACTACTGGGAGAGAAAGAATTAGATAACTGAAGAAGATCAAATCCCTAGGGAGAGTCTACATGGAATGTTGTTTGTAGTGATTAAACATATTAAATATCAAGTGAGGGAGAGCTTACTGAGCTACAATATTTACATATATAGTTGTAGAACAAATTTTTGGTATGGTATGACATATTTCATATTGTTTGTGTTGACATCAATGCCAAAGGGAGAGATTAATGACCTACAACTGATTGAATATCTTGATGAACTCAAGAAAAAGTGATTAGAGATCACCGAGCTATTAAAGTGATATGTAAGATGATTAAATCAGTCAATATGTTGTCATTGATGTCAACTAGTTTTTGACTATACTTATCATGATAGTTACAAACATTTGAACATCTATAGAAGGAAGAAATGGTGAAGAAATGAGACATCTACATAAGGAAAAGATGGATATGACAGATAAGGATAAGGTATACATTGGGTAACTTATTGATGAGTCTATGGCATTATATTGTTGACTTGAGCATGTTGCATTATTATATTATGAAGAAGAGATTAGAATTGAACAAGTTAATGTGGTCAGTAATTGAAGATTTATGTATACACCAAGTTAGTCTCGTGTATACCAAGTGACAGTAATAACTGAGTTAGTTATCACCGACACATTCAGTATTAACCGAGTATGGATGAAAATATTAAATGTTATATCAACTAACTGAAATTGATGAGCTGGAACTTGCTTATGATTCTAAGGTAATAGATGAGGTTTGTTATAAGATCGATGATTGACAAAATTTAGAGATGATCGAAGGAAGGGAAATGAAACGTGTTATTGACACATCTTCCGAGGAAGTTTGAAGTAGCAAAATGGACAAAGAATATTAAGAGGCAAAATCTAATGGCTGATATAAAAATGATTTACACATCTATTTAAGAGACATGAGATTCAATTTTTAACTACGCCTGATGAATAGAGACTACAAAAGATTTTGCATGAAGACATTTTTCATGCATTTTTGATCAAACTGGTTATAGACAGAACCGAGTTGAACGGCAGGCATAACCAAGCATCAAAGATACATACACTAAGTGAAGTAAGTTGGGGAATATGATGGATTAAAGTTGATTATTGATCAGATGAGTTATTTTGAGCTTAGCATAGACCTTAATACTTGCAAATTGAGTTGTATTTGAATCAGATCACTATTGTATTAGTTTAACCATTGTTACAGCAAAATCTCTTAACCGAGTGGACTTAACAGTCTTTTGTATTTCCATATGACATTTAAGGAATGCTAATTGTTATCTTGTTGACCCCATAGTGAAGGCTGGTCAAGAGTTAACTCTTAGTAATAAATCCTTTAACCAGGTCACACTTGATAGTGTGCATTGTAACCTTTAATAGGGTTGGATCCTAATCGAGCTCACTTCAGAAGAGTGAAATATTTTGGGTTATGTCTTAGGTGGTTTTTCCCTTAGCAGGGTTTCCATGTTAAATATTTGTGTTATGTGTTATTTTTTATGATTGTTTTTCTATCATACTTTACATACTGCATATTTGATTAATCAGTAAAGACAGTCTTGGAAATTAATGGTATTCGATAAATGAATAGAAAGATAGTTATTTTATCTTACCGAGTTATTTGAATTATTGAATAATTTTGAAAAAGTACATCTGGAGTTTGGGACTGTAGGATAACTGATTTAACTGATTCAACCCCCCTCTTAATTATCTAATAGGTACTTGATCTAAATCAAACACCAGAGAAAATATTTTGGCTACTAAAGAGCTATTTTTTTTTTTGGCATTGCTGTCAAAGGGAGAGAAGAATCAATGAAATATTTATCTAAAGAGAGAAATACACACAGGGAGAGAAGATCAAATCTACAGGGAGAGATTGCATGGAGAGTATTGATGTTGTGTAGTGATTAAGCATATTAAATGTAAAAAGCTAGAGAGATCTTAGCAAGTTACAACATTTTCATATAGAGTTTTAGAACAAATGTTTGGTATTCTATGACATATTTCATATTGTGTTTCCATCAATGCTAAAGGGAGAGATTGATAAAATACAACTGATTGAATATCTTGAGGAAAAGTTTGACAATGGAATGAATATTTGAAAGACAGTGATTGATGATCACTAAGCTACTAAAGTGTATGTAAGATATTAAATTAGTTAATGTATTGTCATTGATGTCAACTAGTTTTGACTGTACTTATCATGATGGTTACAAACATCTTAAGAAATAAAAATGGTAAATGAATGAGATATCTACATGAAGCTGAGATGGATGAGAAAGATATGGATATGGTATTCTTTGGGTACCTTATTGATGAGTCTATGAAATTATGTTAGTTATTTGATTGTATTACATAAATCTACTATGTATTGAAAATCAAGAATGAACAAGTTTATGTGGTCAATAAATCAACAATTATGTATACACTAAGCAAGTGTAGTTTATACCGAGTATAGTATTAACCAAGCTAGTTATCACTGATGCATTTTGGTATTGACCGAGTGAAAGAAATAAATGGAACTTATGACTGCCGACTAAAGAAGATGAGATGAACAATTGTTTATGATTCTGAGGTAAATAATAATGTTTTTTATGATGATCAAATGGATGAAAAAATTCAAGGATGATCTGATGAAGGAGAATGAAACATGTTACTGACACAACTACCGAGGAAGGTTAAAGTAGAAAAATCAACAATGAAGATTAAGAGGAAAAATCTATGGATGTGTTGGTATACAGATTTTCCCTCTTATCAAAACACAAATATCGTCTAGCTTTCTTTCCCAAAAAGGAAGGAAAAACTAATACCATAGTTGAGTTTTTCACACACGACCAAACTCTCTGCAATTCAAGGAGTAGCTACCTTAAAGAAAAATCAATCTTGATATTCCATTTATTGTAAAGAATAAATTAAATACATACTTTTGACCCTAAAGTAAGAAATGCTATTCAAGCATCCAATATAAAATGACTTTAGAAAGATTTATTGTTCCAAGAAAGATTCACATTCATCTAAGCCAACTGACTAAGATTAATAGAACAACATTCCCAGAATGGTCGATTCAATAGATACTGGAATAAAGATGGAAAATGGAAAATAACCATAATACACATATAAAGATTATAGCAACATGCATTCAATTCCAACTGAAATCAAGATAACATGCAACAATCAGACTAACTAATCCAAAATAAATACTATCATCTGCTATAAACCAACTGATATTATATCATATGTTCCAGTTCAATTAAACCATCAACAACAAAAGTACTTGTAGAAAATATTAAATAACTAAGTTTCTTCAAAACCATTGAACCAACCCCTTCAAGGTCACTCAAAATTTAATATATAGCCACGTAGGGCCAAATCAGTTTCATAAATAATTATCTATTAAAAGGAAAATGAAACTAAAGCCTTAAACCACTTGGAACTGCTCTATGAGAGACTAGTTGACCGATTGGCCTTTCTCTGCATCTGCACTTGTGGTAGAATCAACTACTTTGTGTGTGGAACTCCACTCCTCAAAGGCCTTTGCAAATTTCTCAAGCCCACTTGGTTCGGTGAAGGGGCTAAATTTAGCCTCTACTCCCAGATGTACATATAGTTTTGTAACTGTCCTAGTTTGGTTTCCAATGTCTTCATCTGCTCCTCGCCAAGAATTGTAAGTGACTCAACTCAGGATACAACTGAGCAGTCCTTAGTCATGATCTTTTTAGCCTGTTTCACATTTTGTACTTGCTCCACATAGGATTCTTGCATTACTGTCACCTTAATTCCAATTTTGGTTTCATCCTTGATCAATTTGTAAAGGCAGTCTATATGATTGTTGAGGAATTCATCGACACATGACACTGTCTTTATAATCTAACCAAATTCTTCCACACCCTAATCATAAAGTACGCACAACCATTCCTCATTAACCTTGGCAGCAAACAATAGATTGGCATCAACCTTAGGCACCATTTTCTCAACCAGAAATTTATCTATGCCATAGACAAAAGCTTCATCTAGGTTGGCTATTTCAATTTCCAATCCATCTCTTTTCCCTTCCTAGAGCTTAACATTATCTTCAATAGTGGATACCAAACTGGAGGACCTCTTGGTCATATCTTTGTAAGCCTATGCAAACTGAGCGACCTTTCCACCAATCTCTTCCATCCAACTATAAAATGCCTTAGAGAGATACCTATCTTTGTGAGCCTGGTCAAGAAATTTTTGGTTATCTGGAGACTTAACATCTAGATTCAGCAGAACCATTGCTATGGGTTGAGAGACAATATTTTTCAACTGTTGAATATACTTAGCCATCTCACACAAAGCTTGTTTCAATTTCGCACTGTCCTCTACATCCTTTAGCACCCGGTGATTAATCTTTTTGTTCATAGAGTTAAAAATCTTCAAGTTTGTTGTCCTGGAGGCTACCCCTGGGTCTATTTTCTCCACATTGAAATCTTGTTCAGTAACCTTAGCAATAACTTTATCAGAATTGGGTTTGAAAATTTTAGCAACCCAGTGACCTGTATTAGGGTCTACATCCAACATGGACTCTATCTTTGGTTTCTTCGACTGTGGAGACTTCCCAAGGTACTTACTAACCAAATCTCCAACAGGGACTAAATTAGGAACAATATTCCTCTTTTTTCTCATGGATAGGTCCAGCCAGTTTAGAGTTTTTGGGCTTGCATTCTGTAAATAAATGTCAGTGCTTGGGTTATTTAGAGCTATCAGGTCCCCCTGACCTAAATCTCCACTGAGTCTTGTTGATCCTAAATCCATGGTTGGGGCTTTGTTTCTTTTCAATCTCTTAAATTACTTTATGTCAGGTTCCTCTGTATCTGAATCAAGAACAATACAAAAGGTTGGATCTACCTTCTCATTCCTTTTACTTCTATGCCTTGCAAACTTCACTGTACTATCAGAAACTAGTTCTGATTCTTCAATATCAGTGGCTTCTCTAGGACCTATATCACCTGTAGGAAATAATGGTTCAATTTTATTAGTTGAGATAGAGGATGGTTCAATTTTATTAGTTGAGATAGAGGATGGTTCAATTTTGGGGACTCTTGGACTCCTAGTTTTCATCACAGGGGCTCCTTGGTTCTTCTTCCATTGATATTTGAGCCACTCTTATGTCCTTTTGAAGACTTCTTCAGTTAAGGACCTCACATCTTCCTCTTCCCTTTTCTTCCAATCAATTTCCCTAATTACCACTTCTGCATTTGACCCCATGCATCCAGATTCCAACACATCTTCAGCATCATCTTTTATGTTTTTAATGTTAAAGGGAAGCTTTAAGGTAGCAATTTGCCTTAAAGAAAATCTAGAGCATAGTCTCTTCATGACTTCAACTTCATCTATGCAATCATCCCAAAAGTCTTCAAGCTCTGGTTGATGTAAGAACATAGCATCAACTCTAAAATGGTTCTCCACAAAACCCTTGCTATCATAATAGTTCCTAGACTGGTATGGTTGAAGATTCATCTCCTTCAGGTCATTAGTTAGGAAAGAGAAATCATGCATTAACCTGAAATAATAATGCCCCAATTCCAATGGAAAGAAGGTGCCAATTCCTCTTTTGACCTTGTATTTCCTTTCAACCATCAACAATTTTCTATCCACCTCCAGGAAAACACATTTTTTTAAGCAGTACCTTGGTAATTTTAGAGGTTCATCACCGAAACCTCCAATCCTTAGGTAACTAAAAGTAGGAAATTGTATGTAGAAACTACCATATATCTTAACAAACTCCATGGCTTCCTCAAACATCCTAGAATTGTTTTTCCCTCTTAACTCAAAGACAAGCTTAGACATAAAGGTATCTTGTACCTTTTGAAACCTGTGGGATTCCTTCTTTTCTACAATAGGGGATGATACTCATAAATAGTCATTTTATTCTTCCATTATTCATGAGGTAATCCATCCCAAATTCTACAAATAGCAAGGATATAGAAAAGATATGAAGACATGTAAAAGTTATTGTTAAAGTATTGTTCGTTCGTGTTTAATAAACGATGAGACAATCATGATGTGCATATATAGTATATATATATATATATAATTGAAAAGTAAGTATATATTAATATGCACATGTGTGAACTTATATATATATATATATATATATATATATATATATATATATATATATATATAATACAAAGTATGAATAAACTATTGGTTAAGATATGTTAACTAATAGTTATGTAATGAAGTGACATGACCATAAGTATATACGGTCATGTCTATTCATTACATGACTATTCAATATATACATATACCCTATTGTTATTGTAGAATCAATCAATAACGAAGGCAATTGTATTCTACAATCACAACAGTAATCTATTTTCAGTACAGCCTCATATATATTCTCTATAGGATGATCTTAATTTTACAACAGTTATAAACCAAGGCTGGTTGGGATAGGCTCTCATGTAGCTGCTCTGCGATTATTTCAGCCCAATCAACAGAATTACCCATATCTAAAATGGCTTGCAAAAAAATATACATCCAATCCTCCCAATTAGTATATATGGGATTACCCTTTATTCTGTTTAACATCACAGTTATGTCTCTTACCTCTCTAAACATATGATCCTTCTTGAGGGGTTTGGGAAAATGAGATCCTCCTTTTTTAGGGTTTAATAGACAATCCCTAGCTATATTGTTTCTATATTCCCTCTTATTTTGGTTAAAATCAGCCAAGGCCCTTTTAATACTCCAATCTCCATATACTTCTGCTGGCGGAATCTTAAACATAGCCATTATCACATCTTTATTTATGCTTACTAGCACCTCACCACTTCTAGTATTGATACATCTCTTAGACCTATTATACCAATTACAGCATTCCATCACTAATTTGGGACATGGAAATACCTCTGGAAAACTAGCTACTTCCAATAGACCACTGTCTACAATCCTTGTGGCTATCGCCTCACCTTCCATTTTCCTCAACCTTTGCACAATCTCCCTAATATCATCATCCACCAGCATTGTGTCTCTCATTTCAGGCAGGTAGCTACTAATAAGAGAAAACTTAATCTCCTTTAAAAATTTTACTTTGGAAGAAGACATGGCAAAATAATATTGCAATATTCCTACAAACACTAGACAAATGTAGAAAGGAACCCAACTCTTTTCTTTTAAAAGAAATAAGCTAAAGAAAACACAAAGCTAGGGTTTTTCGTAAAACTCATAGTTCTTCTACTCCTTGATAATTTACCTTGCTACTCTCAAACACCTCTAGAAGACAAGAAAAATAGAATGAAGAGACAAAGGGAAGGAAACTAATTATACACACTTTGCTTCGATTCCCATCACGTCGAGAAAACTACCATGCAATAAATATTTCCGTTGTAATAAATGCTATCAACTTGTTACACACGCTCCATTTCGGTAAGAAAATCACTTTGGCTAATCTGGCATCACTCTTCGGGTCTTGTTAATCATTTCAATATCAATATACAAGGATCTAGCACACACCTTCTTATCTCAGTAGTTATTGCATCTTAAAATCTAAACCTTGAACCATAAGTATTGGGTTCAAGATACAATATTCATGATGCTTTAATCTATGCATGCACTTTACAATTGTGGTGGACCCCTAGGACATTTACAAAAAGCTCTAAATTTTGTGAACTATGACACTAAGGACTCGACATGGAAGGTTTTAATATAAAAATTATCAAAGTGCATATTGAAATGTAAACTTTGAACATGAAAGAGTAGGTTCAAAGTTCAAGATTCAAATTACTGATTACAAAGAAACAGGCGACCGTGACTGATCAACTTGGCTGACCATGATAATGCTTTTACACAACGCTCTTGGGGAAAATGTGTTTTGAACTTTGAACTTTGAACCGGAAGGTTCAAGTTCAAAGTTCAAGGTTCAATATACAACTTGAACTTTTACAAAGGCAAAAATTGCAGCGTAAAGGAAATAGGAAAATATTTGACTGGCAACAAGATGTAAATAAAATGGTTTATGAAGTCTATATAGAGAGACATGATATTCATTATTGATTCTGTTGGAGGAGAATTCGCATGAAAATATTATTTTCATGCAACACTGATTAAACTGGTTGAAGATAGAATTTAGAAAATCTACAGACAAACATTGAGTGATAGAGAAAATAATTACCGAGCATAATAGAATTGGAGGAAACAAAGATATTGAATTGCTTATTGATTAGAGGTATTTTTGAGCTTAATATAGATCTACAAATTTGCAAATCAAGTTGTATTTGAATCAGATCATTATTGTATCAGTTTAACCATTGCTACAGATAAATCTCTTAACTGAGTGGGACTTAACAGTCTTTATATTTTAATATGACATTCAATGAATGTTGATTTTTTTCTTGTTGACCGCATAGTGAATGTTTGGTCAAGGGAGAACTATTCGCGATAAATCCTCTAACCAGCTCACACTCACATTGTGTTTTGTAACCTTTAACAGGGTTGGCTCCTAACCGATCTCACTTCAGAAGAGTGAATTATTTTGGGTTACCGGTCCCAGGTAGTTTTTCCCCTAACAGGGTTTACACGTTAAAATATATGTGTTATATGTGTATGGATGTGTTGAATTGTTATTTTACTTTACACATTACTATAACTAGATTGATCAGTAAACACAGTATTTAATTTACTGGTAATTGATATATGAAGAGAAAGGCATAGTTGACATTTTACCGAGTTGATTAATTGATTTGAAAGTTTTTTTATATACATCTGGGAGTATTTGGGATTGTAGGATAACTGGACTTAACTAATTCACCCCCCCCCCCCCCCCCACCTCAGTTATCTAACAAACTTAAAAAATATACATATTAAAAAAATGGAATTTCATTAATTCAATGTTTTTAAAAAATAAATATTTTTTCCTTTACTAAATGTCTTCTATCTCTATCTCTATCTCTTTAATTCCCCCTTTTTATTCCCGTCTTTCTTCCTATTTTAAAAATAGACCTATCTAAAGCCAATCGAATATAATACTATAATAGTACCTCTTCCGATTTTCTAAAGTATAAAGAATAAATGAGTTAACTCATATTTAAATATATTAAATTTAATTTTCTTTTCTATTATATTACATCTTAAATACTTAATATACTTTCAGAGACCCAATTTGCAAACTAAAATACAACCAATATTTTATGGCGGACAATGTATGTTCATCATGTTATACCTTCAAAAATCAAAGTTTGGCGATATAATTTTTCAAAGCCTGATGACATGCTCAGAGACACCACTTTGTTCAGAAAAATAATGCCTTCACTTCTCAAACTGAACCATAAATTAGTAGTCAAAAACATAATTTTCAAAATTCCAAAGATCAAAAATAAGATACCTCAAGAAAAGCATTCCTTTAATGCCAAAGAAATTCCGAAATGGACTTCGCACCAACTTTCTTCAATTTCTCAAGCTTTCTTGCACTCTCTTCAATACGAATAAGAACTCATCCTCTTTGATTTCCAAAAATATTTTGTACTTCACCAATCGGAATTTGAATTCCTCCACTTTGATTTTTGAAAGCCTTTCTTCTTTCATCGATTTTAGAAAGTGCAAGAATCAAGTACAAATTTTGAACGATAAAAAAAAATCTACAAACTCTTTCTTCCTTTCTTATAACCTATATTAATTTAAAAAATATACATATACAAAAAATGAATTTTCATTTATTCAATGTTTACAAAAAATAGTTATTTTTCCATTTATTAAATGTTTTCTATCTCTATCTCTTTAACTCCCTCTCTTGATTCCCCTCTCTCTTCCTATTAAAAAACTAGACCTATCTAAAGGTAATCAAATATAATACTATAATAGTACATTTTCTGATTTTCCAAAGTATTAAGAATAAATGAGTTAACTCATATTTCATAGTAACTCATATTAAAATAAATTATAATATAATTTTCCTTACTATTATATTGCCTCTTAAATACTTAATATACTTTTGGGAGAAAGAAATAATGCTAAAGAAATTCTGAAAACTTTGTTTCCTTCACTAATCAAAATTTGAACTCATCCTCTGCGATTTCTAAAAGCCTTTCTTCATATACAAAAAAAGAAATTTCATTTATTCAATGTTTCCATAAAATAGATATTTATTTATTTATTTATTACATTACATTAGTGTTATCCTTACGGTAGCATTTGTGTTATAACTTGATCAAGATTAGTATTTATGGTTACAATTAGGATAATCATTTAGCTTGACGCCATGGTTTGGGTTAGGATTCAATTTGTAATCTTTGACTTATAATTTTTTTTAAGATTAGGCCTTAATGTTTGCATTAGCTTTAGCATTACAGTTAGCATATAAATTAGGGTTTTGAATACGGTTTAGGGTTAAAATCATGGTTATAGTAAATTGAAGACCCCACCGCAATAAATTGACCTCATGATAAATGGATCAAACATTAATGGTCATTCATCACCATTTAATACACACCTAAAACTATTAACTTACCATTATGATGCAGGGGCATTCTTGGGTACTCGGTAAATCTGATGGTGGTGTGTTGATTTGGTTCTGTGTTACTCGGTTGCATCTTTAACTAATAGTCTCAGTTATTGAAGGGAGCTCGATTGCTAAAGGAACTCAGTGAAACCTCTTGCGCTCAATGGAACTTGTACTCAATGATGCCTATGGTGCTCAGTTGACATTCTTGCTTAGCGATGCCTGTGTTGCTCGGTGATGCTTGGCATGGTCGATTGTTTCACTGGTGCTCGGTTGTTTCTCTGGTGCTTAGTAGTTATGGTTTACTAACTAGATTTCTTGGAGATTTGGTTGGTTGACTTGGTGCATTTATTGTTGGTAGCTTCTTTTTAATTCTCCTATGTAGTTCTAGAGGCCGACATGGAGAATTAATTATTTGTAAGGCTATTTGGGAGCCGACTTTTGTTGCATTTAATATTTGTTTGTAATAGAAGCCCACTTGGCTTAGGAGTTAATTATTTCTTCCAGCCAACTTGTGGTTGAGGAAATGTATTTAAGGAGTGTTTAGGGTAGATGTTTAGGGGCGTCAGTGGAAGTAGTGTGAAGTATAAGACTTGGATAGTTGTAATAGTAGAGCTAGTGGGTTGCATGCTTGGAGACAAGAAGATTTCTTGGAGGCTTGTGAGCCCAAGTTTAGATCTACCTTAGGGTTTCCATTAGTTGCTAATTGTTTTAGATCTGGACTAGCTGGAAGGTTGCAGAAATACTTTTGATTGTATTTGGCCCTAACCTAGAAGGCCTTACAATCGGGCATGTAATGAAAATTCAGTTGAAAACATTGTCTTGTTGTGTTATTCTACACTATTGGTGTTTGGATGCATGTTTGGACTATCCTTAATTAGATCCTCCTTACCTGTCCTACGTCAGGTGGTATCAGAGATTGAAATTCTTGAGTGTGTAAACTGATATCCGAATTGAGACTGTTTGCACCAAGACCTTGGTTGGTGATTTATTACCTTGGGTTTTTGAAAATCTTGAAGGATGCCTCTGAGAAGATTGGACCCTAGAGCGATTGTAGATCTTTGTGATGTTGTGTAAATGAAGATTACAGAGAAGGTTAAAGTTGATTTTAGATCTGAGATGGAATTGATGAAGAATGACATGATCATTGAGGTCATGATAGCTATTGCTGGTATGCTGAGGAATCTTGGTACTGATGATGGTTATGAGGAAGCTATTGAAGATGTTTAAGCTGCTGGATCTAGTGGAGATGACCAAAGAGATAGATCTGGTGAAGACAAAACTTGTCAGTTACATAGATCTGGAGCTCAGTTAAGTACTAGTTACCGAATGGAAGTTTCTACTTTCTTTGGTACTTTGAGACCCAAGGATTTGATTGATTGGATTGGTGAACTAGAAGATTTTTTTGAGCTTAGAGAAATTGAAGATCCTCTTAGAGTAAGATTGGCACCGACTAAGTTGAAAGGACATGTTGCTCTTTGGTGGAAAGAATTACAAAGAGATAGAGAAGATGAAGGTGAAATGAAGATTAATTGTAGAGGTTGACGGTGACTAAATTGAAAGCTAAGTTCATACTTGCCGACTATGATCTTGACTTGTTTAATAAGTTGTAGAATTTGAAGCAAAAATATTTGACTGTGGAAGACTTAACCAAGGAGTTATATAAGTTGACTATTTAGTTTGGATAGAGAGAACTTGCTAAAGAAAAGGTAGCTCGGTATGTGAATGGTTTGAGATTCAATATTCAGGATGAGCTTGGTATGCTGAAGATTGATTCGGTTGAAGATGCTTATCAGTATGCTCTGAAGGAAAAAGATAAGTTGAAGAGGAGACAACATAGTAATCCCTAAAGGAAGGAAAAGATTGATCACTCGGTGAAGGATAAACTGACTATTGAATATGAACCAAAAACTATGGAATTAAAAAATAAGATGAGTAGGGTTATCTTTAAGGGTACTTGTTATAATTGTGGTGAAAAAGGACATCAATCTTTTGAGTGTACACAAAAAAAATTTGGTGACTGAAGGACTGCTATGGTAAATGAGAATATTCAGAATGAACCTGAATTTGAGAACTTGTTGGTTTGGAGAACATTGCTCAGTGCAAAGGAGCAACCTTATCAGAGGATCAATTTGTTCATAACTCGGTGCAAGTCAGGAGGTAAACTTTGTGATGTAATTGTGGATAGTGGTAGTACTAATAACCTTGTTGTTGAGGACATGGTTCAGAAACTCAGTTTGAAGAGAATGAGACATCCTTATCCTTATAGGATTGGCTGGTTACAAAATGTTCATGCTCTAGAAGTAAGGGAGCAGTGTCTTGTTAATTTTCAGATTCGCCAGTATAGGGATCAAGTGTTGTGTGATATTGTGGAAATGAATAGTTTTCATATATTGCTCAATAGACCTTGGCAGTATGATTGCAGAGCTATGTATGATTGTGTCAAGAATGTGTTTACTATTGAGAAGAATAATAGGAAGCTTTCCCTGATGCCTTTGCTGGATACAACACTCGATAGGAGAAACCTAAGCTTTGGTAGTTGAGATGAGTTGATAAATTTTGAAAGGATGGATCAATATGGAGAACAAGCCTGTGTGTTATCAAGGAAAGATTTTAAGAGACAGAGGAAGGAAGAGTGGAAGAGTGTGCAAGGTGAAGATTTGAGGGGCTTGTATGTGAAGAACCAGTTTGGGGTTTATGTGTTGAATCCCGGAAGATGTTCTTCCAGCCTATGAGAACATCTTTTCAAACTTGAGGTGTTTGATGCAGGGGCATTCTTGGGTACTTAGTAAATCTATATGGTGGTGTGTTGATTTAGTTTTGTGTTACTTGGTTATAGCTTTAACTGACGGTCTCAGTTATTGAAGGGAGATTGGTCATTGAAGGAACTTGATGAAACCTCTTGCACTTGGTGGAACTTGTACTCAGTGATGCTTGTGGTGCTCAGTCGACGTGCTTGCTCAGTGATGTCTGTGTTTCTCGGTGATGCTTTCCATGGTCAGTTGTTTCACTGGTGCTCGATTATTTCTCTAGTGCTTAGTAGTACTGGTTTATCGACAGGAGCTCTTAGAGATTTGGTTGGTCGACTTGGTGCATTTATTGTTGGTAGCTTTTGTTGTATTCTCCTATGTAGATCTAGAGGCTGACATGGAGAATGAATTATTTTTAAGGCTATTTGAGAGCCGACTATTGTTGCATTTAATATTTGTTTGTAATAGAAGCTGACTTGGCTTAGGAGTTAATTATTTCTTCCAGTTGACTTGTGGTTGAGGAAATGTATTTAAGGAGTGTTTAGGGTAGATGTTTAGTGGAGTCAGTGGAAGTAGTGTGAAGTATAAGACTTGGATCCTGCAAGATCTTGAAGATCAGATTGTTTATCTAATAGTTGAAATAGAAGAGCTAGTGGTTTGCATGCTTGGAGACAAGGAGATTTCTTGGAGGCTTGCGGGCCCAAGTTTAGATCTACCTTAGGGTTTCCATCAGTTATTGATTGTTTCAGAGCTAGACTAGCTAGAAGGTTGCAGAAATATTTTTGATTTTATTTGGACCTAACCCAGAAGGCCTTACAGTCGGGCATGTTAATAAAAATTTAGTTGAAAACATTGTCTTGTTGTGTTATTCCACATTATTGGTGTTTGGCTGCATGTTTGGACTGTCCCTAATTGGATCCTCCTTAACTATCCTACATCACATTATCCATTTCTTCCAACTTCAGACTCATTCTCTTTAATTTATGAAGCCCTTTCACCCTTTGCTCTATCAAATTTCCATGGCATCTACTTTGAGTTCCAAAACTGCACATATTTTTCCCCCACCAATAAAAAACCTACAAACTCTTTCATCCTTTCTTATAACCTATATTAATTTTTTAAAAATACATATACAAAAAATAAATTTTCATTTATTCAATGTTTACAAAAAAATAGTTATTTTTCCATTCATTAAATGTTTTCTATATCTATCTCTATCTCTATCTCTATCTCTATCCCTATCCCTATCCCTATCACTCTCTCTATCACTATATCTGTCTTTCTCTCTGTCTCTGTCTCTATCTCTATCTCTGTCTCTACCTCTACCTCTACCTCTACCTCTATCTCTATCTCTATCTCTATGCATGGAGTTGCAAGGATATTTAGATTGCTCTCAGCTAGAGCTATGAAGCTTATGACCTTGCTAGTCAACCACATAATGAAAGATTCAATGAGCAAGAATGCCAATATCCTCAAGAATCTTGAATGGAAATGCAATGCAACTATACTACTATGAAAATGCAAGTAAGCTATGAAAGGAAAATGAAAGTGTTACAATCCTTGCTAATTAAGCTATGTGAGCTAAACTAGAGCATAAAGGAAATTAAACTAAAAATGTCATGGAAACTAAGCTAAAATGCAAGAATGAAGACTAAAGCAATAAGATCTCCAAAGCTCTAAAATCTCCAAGAAAACCTACAACATAAGATTAGTATTCAAAAGTTGGATTCTAAAATGAGAAGAGAGCTCTCCTTTTAAAGGAATTGAAATAGAATGGACCATGGAGATTAAGAGGCAAAAGATTTAATCAAGGGTGGGGTTTGAAAGAGGGATCAATCCATGTGCACAAGATTCCTCCAATGAGAAATAAGAGTTGACTTTTGTGTCCCATGTGAGACAAAAAGGTCTTTTCTTCTTTTTATAAAATAAGAATAATGCTTTATTTGTGCAACTTAGGATAAGAGGAAAGTGGGGGCTTTTTATTTAATAAAAGAGGAGGGAATTCCTTTTAATTAAATAAAGACTTAGGATAAAATGGTTAATCCATAGAATATAATCGAATAAATGATAGAATTAGGATTTGATCAAGGAAATTGATTTAAAAATTGCCAAGTACTGATTCAGGAAATTGATAAATGGGGCCCAAAGTCTAGGTGACCATTTTAGGGTGCATACATTTTCCCCTCTTTGACTAATATGAGATCGATTTGGGATCACATGTGGTCAAAGAATGGAATTGAAATTTGAGATCGATTTGGGATTACAAAACAACCCAGATGTGTGTTCAACGAATGGGAACACATCAGGACAAAGATAAGCTAATTGAAAAAGACAAGGCCAACACCCCTGTAAATAGGTAATTGTCAAGTCTGAAATAAGAGATAAGAATCTCAAGCAAGGTTTGATTGATAAAAATGAATCAAGGTTTGAAGTTTGATAGGTACTGCCCCCTCAGAATTGAAATCAAAATCTAGTAGAGGGAAACAACAAATTGATAAAGTTGATCAAATCAATAGGAATCATAATTGAAGATGAAAGGTAATATAATAACCATCAAGCAGTGAAGGTATGCCCCAGTTTGACTAGGTTTGACTAAGAAAGATATAGGATAAAGATGAAGTCAAACCTCAGAGAGATGAAGTGAAGGAGATGGATGGAAGACTAGAAGGTTGAAAGAGATGGAGATGGAGATGCCCCAACAAAGATCGAAGGATCAGGCCTCAAATGGTCAGCCAACTATGCAAAAGAAGGGAAAATATTGAAATTTGATTTTGACTATCAAGATGAACTCAGATTTTGATTCGATCTTGAAAATAGATCCAGGACGTCGACATTAGCCAAGGGTGCAATTTTCACAAAATTCTGAGATGTTTTGAAAATTAGGTCAAAAAGTCAAAAGGCTATATAAGGCATAAAAAGGTCATTTTCAAATTCATTTGTCTTTTACAATTTTTGAGAACCTTAAGAGCTCAGAGAGAGAAAATGGCCCAACAAGCAGCTATCCTGATCCACGCACATCAATTCGAGCACAGTCGGTTGCACAACTGGCCTCCTCACTATGTTGCCCCGATAAGGTTTCAAAAAAACTAGCTTTGTTGAGTCATTAATGGCATTTAAAACATGTTTTTTATTGTTTTTAAACATTTTAAATTTTATTTATGCAAAATTTCATGAACTGAAAAAGTATCACACACACGTTACATAATTTATCATGCAATAGTTCGCGGGTCCACAAAGTATCGCACAGATGTTCAATCCAGTATTGCACGATACTGGATGAAACATCGTGCGATCCTATGCAAACTATCATATAGGTAAATAGTATCACACTGCTATTGAGGAAAGTAACACACGATACTATACCAAAAAATAGTATTGCGCCAGTGTAAAAAAAATGACATATTTTTGAATTTGAGCAATATAACATGGGTCTAGACAATTTGTGCATTTAATATTCCTTGTACTGATTTGAGTCATCCATCATGATATGTTCTGACATCTAGTTTGGGGTTATGGCTTGTAGGAGGTTTTCCTAGCATTTATCATCAGAGCACCGAGAGTGACCAGGTTACGATACATGAGGGATCTAGATGATCCTAGGAGAGATGATCTGATCAGCATGGGATTCGGGTACTTGCTATAGATGCCCCATATATGGGCGAACCATGGGTTATTGATAGCTTTGGCTGAGAGATGGCATAGTGAGCATAATACCTTTCACTTGCCGACTGGAGGGCCACTATTACCTTGGAGGATGTCTATCAGATCCTTCGAGTGCCTAGCCACAGAGATCCAGTGAGTATAATCATGTTGCTAAATGTTCATAAATGTAATGTTTCCATATGATGAAAACTAACATGATTTTGTTGTTGTGTGGCACAGGTATATTATGATCAGGATCCGACCGAGGGATGATAGGCCATCTAGGACATGTTCCAGGATGTCACCATTATTGATAGGCACCTTAGCTTAGACAGACTGATAGAGGAGTATGGGAATGACTATCTGATGCCATGCATTATATGTTCGATAGTGGCACAGGCCTTGGTTACTGATAGGAGCTAACGAGGGTTTCCACTAGATTTGGGTAGGTTGGTTGCAGATCTGATTGCACACCCTCGACAGATGGCATGGGGCCAATGATCCTAGTGGATATGTACCATGAGCTCCATGAGATAGTCTACAGGGATAGCATGACATAGGCATGTAGAGAAGTTTAGCACAGGTATGGGCATGGGAGCACAGCATCGTGGTGTGCCCACATGTGCAGCCTAGGGAGCAAAGATGTCCCTATATCTACAAGTACATGGGATTCCTCTCATAGTCCCATAGCGGAGACCTCACATACTATAGGAGGTTACTAGATGAGCTCACAGCCTTTGACTGGAGACCATATAGATAGGTTCAGCAGTGGAGTGATAGGGAGCGAGAGCTTGAATACATGTTGTGCAGCCGGCCACTAGTAGGATGACATGCCGAGATTGTTGAGCATTTTGTGATCTCACGGGTGTGGAGGCAGTTTGGGCGGTAGTAGAGGGTAGCAATGGAGACTACTACATATGTCAGGGCCAGGGATGAGGAGGGACAGGGATGGCTATCGATGCTAGACTACCAATAGGTAGTATAGGAGATGGTAGGTATACACAGGGAGCCATGGGATTACCTTCCTGATACAGTGGATGCAGGTGCAGATGCAGCTTACAGGGTAGAGCGGCGGAGGCATCCCTTCCCAAGATTTATAGTTCCTAATGCATAGTTGCAGGCATAGGGTGGTGAGTGAGATGATGGGGATGATGGAGGAGATGGAGGAGGGAGGGGAGTAGAGAGAGGGCAGAGATCAAGATCAAGTGGCTGGAGATAGTCATAGAGATAGGTATCCAATGATGATCCAAGAGATGAGGATACAGCGAGATTAGTTCACCGATGGGTGGATGCAGGGGAGCAGCCTACAAACAGGGGAGGAGAGGATCTCCATCCTCGGATACAGGTTTTGGAGACCGAGATTCAGTAGCTGAGGACCAATATTATTGTACAAGATCAGCAATTGATGGATTTGCAGGTTGAGGTAGATCAGCGGGAGAGGGCGACATGAGAGGATGCTGCAGAGATACGGAGGGAGGTAGCATGAGCTGCATATTATCATGGTTTATACATAGCAACCGTGCCTGAGGGTCAGTGAGTGCCACTCTACTAAGAGAGGGCTGGGAGATTGGATATGGCAGGGGACAAGATGGGACCACCGGCCCCACCACCAGCACCACCACATGATGGGGAGAGTCAGACTTAGGTCTAGGGCTTTAGATGTTTTAGACATATTTTGAGACTTGATCCAGATTTTGGGATCTCACATTATACTTGTATCATGACTTATATATATGAGATTACTAGATTTTCGATGTATCTATGTACTTGTCTCACTTGTGATAGATTATTTAGTTGTATTGTCTTGTTATGTTGCTCAAATGTATGATGTATGTGTTATAAATGCTCATGTATAATCTCTCTCATAGATGTATGTTTAGTTCTCATGTTATGATATAGACTCATGTTTCTGAAAATGATCTCTTTATGATGTAGATATGATGATAAGATTAACCCCTTGTGATGATAGGAAAAGGATGTGATGTGAAAGACAAGGAGTGAAAGACATGATCAAGAAGAAGTGAAAGGTGAGTGCAGTTGACCAATAAGTCCACAAAAGATGAAGGAGAGCTCTCTCCATATGCAAGATACAAAACTAAACTAACATGAACCTAAGAATGAAAGCTACTATGAAAGTGGTTGACTTGCAAGGTCACAATGCTATTAGTCTGTAATAATCATCATCGAGCATTATTGGTAGCATCGCAAGATCATACAATACACACTAGTATAACTATGGGTATATAAATATGATCTATATCAGATAGATATGTGGGAATCCCACCTAGGCACCAAAGACATGAAGGTCAAGATGACTAGTGCAGTAAGATTCCCTAAGTGTAGTATAGCAATATTATGCTCACATCAAGACACAAGAAAGTCAAGATGACTACAAGCATGCACTTGTGAAAAATAGTCAAGGATAATACCTTGTAGATCCTAGTGTCAAGTGGAACAAGCATAAATGCTCATGACAGTGAGGATCAACAAAATACACCCATAGGTAGAAAAAGAAATAAAACATGTCCTCATGCCCCCAGTCTTCTAGCTCAACATCATCAAAAACTATTAGGGAGAGAACACTCATCAAAGAAATCATCATAGACAACACACAAAGAAATAAATCCAAACAAGTCTCAGTGAGTCAAGTGTTTAAGTGTGTGTGTGTGTGTAGGTCATAGAGTCAAACTTTGAGTATCGCATCTGCCAGTGAGAAATATCACATCATTCTAGACTGTGGGTAGGATATCTAATAAGTGTTGAGAAACACTTGATGTTGGGGAAGTGTTGAAAAACATAGTTGGGGTGGTGTTGAAAAAAACCATTTGTGAAGTGTCCTAAAGGCTGACGCATCCAAAAGACCAATACTAACACAGTTATGCCCCCTAGACAAAGACAAAGACCAATTCCAAACCAAGGCAACAAGGACAAGGCATGATGGAGAAAGGCTAAGTGTCGAGAGTGTGTGCTAAGAAATAAGGGTGCAAAGGCCTCAAGTAGCACCTATTTCCAGGTTTTCACCACTTGACAGATTTTTTTGATTTTTTAATTTTTTTGGATTTTTGCTACCAAGGTGCCTATTTCCAGGTTTTCACCAAGGCACTTTATTCTATTTTTTTGAATTTTTTGCAATTTTATTTTTTATTTTTATTTTTTCAAGACTTTATATGCTTTTTAGGATTTTTTCAGCATCATATATGAAAAAAAAATTTGGAATTTTTTTCAGGATCAATAAATATGTACAAAGGATGCCCCCAGATAGAATAGGCATCATAGATAGAACTTCTTTAGGTGCAAGACATTGATAGGATCAAGGAGATGCTCTCCCTCTTTATCAGATAATAAGTAAGCACCTGTCCCAAAAGCTGCAATAATAATGTTCGGTCCAAGCCAATTAGGTTCAAACTTGCCCTTTTGTTCTCTATGCTATTGTTTTTTAGGATTTTCTCGTAGCACAAGATCTCCCACTTGGAATGTTCTAGGGTGAACCTTCTTGTTAAATGCTTTAGACATACGCTTTTGGTAAACCCTTATGTGGTAGTCTTCATCTATAACTAGACCTTTGAGAGAAACTCTAAGGGATGGAATTTCAACCTCTAATCAGCGCCATAAGTAAGGGCAAAAGGAGTAGCCCCAGTTGGAGTACGAATACTCATTCTATAAGCCCACAAGGCCAGATTAATCTATAAATGCCAATCTCTACCATTCTTATGAACTGTTCTGTGGAGAATTTTGAGAATGGTTTTATTTGAAGCCCCTGCTTGTCCATTTCCTTGTGGGAAGTAAATGGAGGACCAATGTTGTTTTATCTTGAACTTTTTGCAGAGTTGTGTAAGGTCCTTGTTTTTAAACTGACCTCCATTGTCAGTGATTATCTCTAAAGGAACTCCATATCGATAGATGATATGGTTCAAAATGAACAGTGAGATTGTCTTGCCTGAAGCAAGAGAAAGTGGGACAGCCTCTACCCATTTAGTAAAGTAGTCAGTAGCAGTGATGATAAATTTGTGTCCACCTGATGAGTTGGGATGAATATGCCCAATGAGGTCAAAGGCCCAGTGCTGAAATGGCCAATGAGATATAGAAGGAATAAGCTCCCTGCTTGGAGCATGTATCAAGTTACCATGTTTTTGACACTTTTCGCATGATTTGGCAAAAGCTACTACATCCATTTGCATTGTAGGCCAATAATACCCCACCCTAAGCAACCTTTAGGCCATGGAAAGACCATTAGAATGTCCTCCATAGATGCCCTCATGAATGTCAACTAACACTTGATTGGACTCATCCTTTTCCAAGAACCTAAGAAGTGTCCCATCTAAACCCCTCCTATACAAATCACCAAAGATAAGGGTATGGTGAGAGACATTTCATGTAAGGTTTCTTCATTTAGACCAGTTGAAGGTATCAGAAATAATGCCATCATGGAGATATGAGTAAATGGCACCATATTGGGATGAATCATGACCAACAAGGGTATAGATAACATGGGTTTCTTGGGAGTCATAGATTGGGTAGTGTAGCTCTTCCACCAGGAATTCAAATCTGGACTCATGCTACTCTAGCTGAAGAAGTGAAGCAAGTGTAGCCATAACATCAGCTGCTTTGTTTTCTACTCAAGGGATTTGCTAAAATGTGACGAATGTGAAATATCATCTCAAAGAATCAACCATTTTCTTGTAGGGTACTAATTTCTCATCTTTTTTTTTATTGTCCTCATTAACTTGGTTGATAATCAGCCGAAAATCCCCATAAATGTGTAGCTCTATAATTCTCCATTCTATGGCCATTTTGAGCCCATTTGTCAAAGCTTCATATTCAACAATGTTATTTGTACATGGGAACAATAGTTTGTAGGACTTAGGAATTGTGTACCCATGAGGAGAAACAAACAACACTCCAGCTCCTGAACCCTTTTACATGAAAGAGCCATTAAAGAACATCTTCCATGTTCTCTCAGTCATGTACATTAGATGCTCATCTAGAAATTCAACTTGAATAGGTGTACTATTTTGAATAGGGAAATCAGCTAATTGATCAGTGATAGCTTGTCCTTTAATAGCTTTGCACTCAACATACTCTATGTCAAATTTGGAAAGAATCATCATCCATTTAGCAAGTCTACCTATGAGATCATCCTTACCGAGAAAATACTTGAGAGGATCAATTTTTTCTATAAGGTGTATTGTATGCGCAAGCATGTAATGTTGCAACTTTTGGGAAGCAAACACCACAGCGAGGCAAGCCTTTTCAATACTAGTGTAATTGACCTCATATGAAACAAGGGTATGGCTGATGTAATATATGGCTCTTTCTTTTCCAGTGTCATCAAGTTGAGCTAACAATGCTCCCAAGGAAGAGTTTGTTGCTAAAACGTATAAAATGAGTGGTTTGCCTAGGATAGGAAGCATTAAGATCAAAGGATTTGCTAAGTACTTCTTGATTTGGTCCATGCTTTGTTGGCAATCCTCATTCCAAACACATTTGACTCCCTTATGCAATGTCTTATTGAAGGGTTGAGTCCTATCTGTTAGTTGTGAAATGAACCTCCTTATAGATTGAAGGTGTCCTTGCAGACTCCTCATTTGACTAATGTTTTTGGGAGGTGGCATATCCAAAATTGCTTGAAATTTTTCTAGGTCCACTTCTATTCCTTTGGCTAAAATGATAAATCCTAGAAGTTTTCCAGAGGTGACTCCAAATACACACTTTTTTGGATTTAATCTTAACTGAAATTGCTCCATACGATCTAGAATGACCTCTAAATCACCTAAATGTGTGTCTCTTTTCTTGTATTTAGCCAAGGTATCATCCACATAATCTTCCATATTCTTATGCATCATGACATGAAAGATTGTTGTCATAGCTCTTTGATATGTAGCTCCTACATTTTCAGCCCAAAAGGCATGACGTACCAACAATAGGTTCCCCATGCACAAGTGAAAGTAGTTTTTTCCTGGTCCTTAGGAGCTATCTTGATTTGATTATAACCAGAAAAACCATCCATCAATGAATAGATCTCATAACCCGTTGTCATGTCCACTATCATGTCTATGTTAGGGAGTGAAAAATCATCCTTTGGGCATGCTCTGTTGAGATCTCTAAAGTCTATGAAAACGTGAATGGATTTGTCATGTTTAGTGTATGCAAATTAGCTGTATTATTCTAAATGATAAATTAATTACTTAGAAGCTAACAAATCTATCTAATAAGCAAACTACAATGAAGAATACAATAAAAATGAAGTTAAAATAACATTTTACCTTCACCTACCATGTAGCTTATCTCCATTGCTCTCCTAGCCTTCATTTCTTGAAGATGTTGAGATCTCAGATTTCCAAATGAAGCCTTTTCCCAAGATGCTACCACAGTGTGGAGATTTGATGATGAATGTAAAGAAGCTTAAAGCTTGATTATGCAACTAATGGATGGAATGTAAGATGGAATGATGATAATGTGGATGCTTGATTGCTCTTAGAATTCTTGAATGCTTGGATGCTTGATTGCTAAAAATACCTATTAACTCACAAAGGGGAAATGAGGCTCATTTTATAGAGTTTTGGAGGATCTAGGCCTAGGTGGCACAATCCTACGGTTGAGAATGAAAGGTGGAAGATCCTAGGGCTATGATTGACTTAGTTGAAGGAGTTGAGAGAAATAGGAATGTATTTGGAATGTGAGAGGAAGAATAGGGATGATGTTCCTCTCACATTGACATGGAGGAGAACAAGGTGGATGGGAAAGACACATGTCAAGTGTCTCACAAAGACCAAAGAGAGAAAGAGGGAAAGACCTTTTCCTTATGAGGACTCTTTGTACAAGTGTCCCATGAGTCACCTTTCACCCTTAGAGGTGGCTTAAGAGGTCCCTTAAGAATAAGGATTTCTCTTGACTTGGTTTTAGAGAGGACATGTGGTCATGAGACCAAGTCCTATGAGGCCACATAGCCCTTAAGAATAGGACATGTGTGGGTGAGGATAATTATGAATAAATAATTAATAATAATTATTTATTTTAGCCAAAGTGATGTGTCAAGTGACTAGGTAGATGAGGTGGACTAGGGGACTTAGTCATATTTAGGTGATTGTATATTTAATAAGACCAATTAGAAGACTTAGGATAGAGGAATAAACTATAGTGAATTCACTAAATAAATTGAATAATTTATTTAATAAATAGAGGAATAAACATTAATTAAATAATAAATATTTAATTAATTTATCAAGTCAATATTAATTAAATAATAAATATTTAATTAATTAATGAAGCCATTTTTAAGTGTATACATTTAGAAACTGGGACAATATTGGATATCCATTCAGCATAGTCAATAGCTCTTATAAACCCTACATTGAGGAGTTTTTCTAATTCTGCTTTGACTAAAAGAGCTATGTGAGGATGCATTTTCCTCAAATTTTGTTTGACTAGATTGATACCTGGAGCTATGGACAAGTGATGCATAATGAGATTAGTATCCAATCCTGGCATGTCTAAATAAGTCTAAGAAAAATTGATCTTTTTTCTTTGTAAGAACTTGGTATATGCTTCTCTTTCCTATGTTGATAAGGATTGAGCCAAATGCACTATTTGCAAAGCCTCGGATGTATCCAAATTAACTGACTGATTAGGCTCAACAAGTATTGATGATCTATCTTGAAAATAACTTGGGATAATATCAAGTACCTCATCCTTGGGCACCTCAAAGAGGTTTACACCCTTAGATATGTCTTTTATTTTTACTTTTTTAGGTTTTGACACCGCCACACAGTGGTTTTCACCATCAGAACTCTTATTCTTTTTTTTCTTTTCTTTTTATTTTATGACTGAGGTACTTGATGTCAAGTTCAGTCATGCTTGTAGTTGGTTCACTAGTAGAAGAGACTACGGGTTCAATGATGTTTAGGTAACAAGTTATCTCATAGTCATTCTAGAAAGTTAAGAGCTAACGCTCCTAATAATGTTTGGACCAATCAATGAGATGAGGATTAGCAAGGGGTAAGTCAATGGCTAGTTCAATGTTGTGAACATAGATGGTATCATCTCTGGTGACCGTAGAGTTAGAGTTTGTAAAGTATTCTTCTAAGGTACCCAAATCAAGACTCGACCTATCAAGCAAAGAATCATTCACTAAAGCAACCCATGGATTCAAATCCTCTAATCCTATGCATGACTCATTAGCTACCTCAGGTTGAGAACTATAGGCATGGATGATATCAACATCCCTGTCAACTGTAGAAGAATATGAGAGAGACTCCCATTCATATTCGTGTGAATCTATATTTGAATTCTGACTGGGATGTTTACACCATGCATGTTTATGATGCCTTGAGGTAGAGGCTCTAATGTCACTAAGGGTAACATGTTCTGTGATAGGATCTTTTGTGTCTGATTCTTCTTATGCTATGCTTGAAACTGTTGCATGAGCAATTGGATTGTTTGAATCTCCCCAAAGGAGATTGGTGGAAGGAACCCAATCTTCACACATATCCTATTGGTTTGTCAAATTGGGCACATACTTGGATTCATCATCACTATCCATCTCATCAGGGATAGGAGCAGTGTTCTTTTTAGGATTCTCAAATCCTATGCCAACCGTCTTCTTAGACCTGCGTCCAAAAAGAGCATGATCGAGGGGTTCCACTCTGGAATCTAATCTGTGACTGAGAGGGCCATGTCTTGGATAGCCAATATTTTTGAAAAAAGTGTACCCTCTTCCATAGACCTTAGGAGAGGGAGAGAAGTTCTCATTATGTATGTATTTATCTTCTCTATAGATCCAATCCCTGGTAGCCACTTCTTCTTTCCCATCCTGGATGGGGACTGAGGACTCTACAAATGTACCAAATAAGGTCATGGCCGAAGAAGAAGGTTTGATCTCTTGTGAGGGTTTGCCATAGGACCTAGGTGAAACTGGCAGCTTTGTAAAGGACTTAAGTTGATATCCTCCCATACCAAGGTCTATCGACTTGAATTTATCTTTGCACTGTGCAAGGGCTGCATTGAAATCATCTACTTCCCTGTTGAGAGGAACATGAGTCCCTACTAAAATGGAGTTGACATACAAGGTGCTATCCCTAGGTATAAAAACTTCTACTCCATTATAGGGGAACTTAACACACGACTGGTAGGTGGATGGCACTACTTGCATCTCATGGATCCATGGCCTACCAAGCAAGATATTGTATGCCAGAGGACCAACATCAACAATTTGGAACAAAATGTCTTTCTCAATGGGGCCAATCTTGACAGGAAGAACAACCAACCCCTTGGAGCTCCTTTCTACCTCATCATAGGCTTTTATGGTGATCTTCTTTCTAGCATCAATAACTTCCTCTGAATAACCCAATGTTTTTAAAAGACTTAAAGTACAGATATTGAGCCCAGCACCCCCACCTATCAACACACACCTGACATGGGTTTTATGGATCATGACTTCAATGTGAAGGGAAAGATTATGCGGGTGGCTCAAGGCTTTGTCATCATCTTTTGAAAAAGTGAGGTAGTGTGGGTTAGCAATATGATTGACCATGTTTTGGAATTAGTCAACATCTATGTTGGTAGGAACATTTGTTGTGTGCAAAGCATCTTCAAGGACACACTTATGTCTTGAGGATAATTCTAAAAGCTCAAAGATTGAAATTTGATCTGGGGTTCTCTGCAATTGGTCAACAAGATTATAACTCATTTTGGGATCAACTATTGCTTTTGTAGTGACATTCTTGGATGTCACTTGCTTTGGTTTACTAGAAAGATTAGAATTGGGTCCTCTAATGATGACAGGACCTTGACTTCTTGTGACAACGTTAAGAATTTGGGATGACCTTCTAGAGTGAGAACCCCTTAGCACCACCACAGGTTCTTCATCAAAGGTAGGAGGAGAGTCCACATCATAACCATAGGGATCCTTGCTCCTCATCATTTTGACACCGTCTTTGACAAATTCTAGCATGTTGATCACATTTTCCACAACTGTGTATGTGTAGTTGATTGTAGCCTCGTCATCCTTTGATTTAGAGGCTTCCCCCTTCTCATATTTAGGCAAAGGCTCTTTAAATGCTTTGTGATTAGCATTAGTGTTCAACCCCTCTATCTGAAGCTTTCCACTCTCAATTAGATCTTGGATTATATGCTTAAGCTTCCAACAATGTTCGATGTCATGTCAAATACCATTGTGGAATTTGCAGAAAGATTTTTCATCCCACCAATGTGGTTTAACATCAGGAATATGGTGCTTCATAGGATCTTGAGGATGTGCAAGGTTGTTGGCAATAAGCATTTTGAAAACATCCTCATAGGAATCACCAAGCTTTGAAAATTGACACCTCTCCTTCTTGGGCTTTTCTTGGTATCTTGGCTTGTGTTCTT
Organism: Chamaecyparis obtusa; assembly: GCA_027943335.1. Lineage (NCBI taxonomy): Eukaryota > Viridiplantae > Streptophyta > Pinopsida > Cupressales > Cupressaceae > Chamaecyparis > Chamaecyparis obtusa. Next base: position 587,654 of record BSBK01007963.1, read on the forward strand.
GTTGGTTGGATGTGTTGAGCTTCATTGCTTGAACAACACTAGATAAGTGAAGAACACCTTGATCCTTAGGTTGCAAAGAGCCCACAACTTCATCATTAACCACTTGCTTGTTCTTATTCCAATGCAAATTTTTCCCTTTATCCTTATTAGCATTGTGGTTGTTTTGACCATTATTGTTGCTTTTGTTGTTAGTCAAAATCCCTTGCTTTTTCAAGACATCCTCAATTCTGCATGCGGTTTCGACCATGGTGTCAAAGGACTCAAAGACCATTTTCTGAACTTCGTACCACATCTCAGGAACTAAGTTGCTAATAAGAATGTCAATTTTCTCCTTTCAAGGAATGGTCCTAGAGTAGCGAGCACACTGATGTCTCTACCTTTGCAAGAAAGCAATGAAGGACTCCCCTTGATTTTGTTTTAGGTTACATAGGTCCAACATGGTGATAGATCTCAAAAGATTGTAGGTGAAGTGTTGGACAAATCTATGTACCAGCTCTTTGAAAGTCTTGACAAGGGGAGTTATATTTGTAAACCACTCCATTGCTTGACCTTTGAGACTCCTTGGAAACAACCTCATGAGATAGGAGTCGTCTTGATGAAATTCAAATCTCATAATGTAGAATTGGAACACATGGTCATGTGGATCCCCGTTTCCATCATATTTGTCATATTGGGGAATTTCCACCTTCCTAGGAAAATCCTTCATACTGACACTCCTATCAAAAGGATTGGGACATATTGAGTCAAGATTGAATGAGATCTTTGGTGCCAATAGCTTCTCCATCATACTCTTCATTTGTTAGATCTCTTCTTCTTGAGATGGATTTTGCTTCTTGATCTTTCTATCAACATCAAAGTTGTAAGGAACTTTGACACCCTTGTTGATCAAGCTCTCTAGGAGCTTGTCTTTGTTTTTCTCTAGATACTTCTCCACATATTGTTGGAAGAGTGGTTCCTATTGCATTCTCATGAAGTCTTGAGCATCAAAAATTGAGTTACTACCTCCATGTTGGGAGCCATGATGAGCTCGTTGTGAGGGTTGCCTCAAGTTCCTAGGAGGTGTTTGTCTCCTATAGTGAGCATGTTGTGAAGTCCTTCTTCCTCTAGGACTAGGAGATCTTGAGGGTGTTCTTGGGTGCCTTCTACTTCATGGGATCCTTGAAGGTGTAGATGGTGGGGAGTTGGTTCCACTATTGATACCCATGTTGTTGAATTGGGCATTAAGTTGTTGGGCTAAAAGTTTATCTTGTTCCTCTTGAGAGGCTTTCCTTTCCAATTCTAATAAGGCTTGTCTCTCCGCCTCTAGGAGTCTAAATCTCTCCTCTTTTGCAGCTTGTTCATCCAAAAGGGCTTTCTTTTTGCATTCAATTCTTTTGAGCCTTTCGCTTGTATACCGTGAGGTTGTTTGAAGTGGAGAACTTGGTCTCAAATGTTTGAACAAGTCATTAGCATATGTTGCATTCACATGAGCACCATAAGGTTCATTATTCTAGTCTTTGTGTTGTGATTGTTCATCTTGGTGAGCTCATCTTGCATACCTTTCAACCCTTTGATAGGCATCCAAATATCTGGTATTGATAGGGGGTGATTCTGGTTGATTGTCATGTGAGGTTTCACCAAATAGGATGTTGTCTCTATGTCTCTAAAATATGTCATCAAGATTTTGATCCATTGCTTTCCTCTCCCTTCGATTCATGGTGTAACTCATGTCCATATCTGACTGAGAAGGTGCTAAGGAGGTTCCCAACTCACTAGGATTGCTCTTAGGTTTAAACCAAACTTTGGACTCGCTCCTAGGTGATTGATCAAACACAGGCTCACTTCCTTTACATCTTTGGTGAGTTTGAATAGGGGGTAATTGGTTAAAGACTATCTGAGGTCATTTCCCTCGACTCACTTGATACCTTGTCATAACCGACATGAAAAGAAAAAAGCACTCAGTGATAAGATGACCCTAAGAAACGTTGGTATCAAACTAGGATAGTAAAAGTGTTCAATTATCCAAAAGAGAGATGGTGAGATAGAAAATTGCAAAAGGTGTCAATCAACACTGCCACAGAGGTGCCCAATCAACGGATAAGTATCCTAGCACATATGGATCAAGAGGATGATCTTAACCAAGTTATATTTGATTGAAATTGATTTTGGGTGGAAGTGAATTGGACAAGAGACTACTAAGACTCTCCAAGTGTGTTATCAAAGAATCTAAAGGTCGGTCTTCTTCAACAAGAGCGATTTCTAATGCACCAATTCTAAGCAAGATCACTTGTAAAATCAAAGGTTACTAATCAAAGGGTCAAAACACAAGAACCCCAAGCACAAAAAGGCTTCCAACAGTAGGGTAAGCAACCTAGTGAAATCTGGATTGACCAAGGGAGACTAAAAATGACACTAAGTAGCTTCAAATTGTAGACGACTGTGAGACAACAAAATCAGTCTATGTGATAGTTTCCAGGCAAGTAGTGTGATACAATTTTCTAATGTGATATTTTACTAGAAGCAGTGTGATATTTTCCAGGCAGTGCATGCGATACTATCCAGGTAGGCAGTGCGATAGTTGTGCAACAGTGAAGTATTGCACGATAATTGACCAGACAGTGTGTAAATCTTAGTTTTGAAGGCAATTGGTCAAAGTTGTAGTTTGGTAAGTTGAATTTCTCGATTTCAAACACAGTGATAGCAGTAATCAGACAAGTTTTCAAATAGTAGGTGATCAAACATGTCATAAAACACTTGCACAAGGGAAAAAGCAACCTTGCCAAGACAAGCACTTGTGATATCAAAATGAAAAATCCTATGAACACTACCATGATGTTTAATGTCCAAGAATGTTTACATGGGTAGATTACAATGAAGACAATTCAAGAACTTACTAGCCTAAAAGGACAAAGGCTCAATACTTAACAACTTGGCCCACACTTGATGTCTCATTGCCTCACACAAAGTGGTTGCCCACAATAGATATTGGCTTTGTCGTGGAAGTGTCAATGACACAACCAAAGGAACACAGATGGTGAGTAATCTTGGGATGATCCGGGTTAGTCCACTAGGATCAATCCTCGCACCAAGAAGTTAAGCGGCAATTGGGTAGCTTCTATCTATGGTTCTTAGTAAGGGCTTCCATTCATAATACCCCTCTTGCTCCCCAAAGGGACTCCTTACCTTGCAGCAAGTAACAGACCTCACAGCCACAAGAGTACCTTAAGCATTCTTGCTTAGCATTTTCCTCATGGTCACAATCTCACAAGTACTCACACTAAGAAAAGACAAGTACTACGTCTACCAAGGTTTTGTGTCCTTGATAGCCTTGAGTTTATAGTGGGTCAGAATAGCCAGCTAAGAGCTTGTCCTCACTTGGTTTGTTCCTCTTGATTGCTCAAGAGTAGGCCTGCTAAAGGATTCTTACACTAAACAAAGAGTGGATCAACCTTTGAGTGTCAAGATTTCTGGTTCACCTCAAGGGTGAAGAGCATAATCTCCTAGCTCAAAAATTTCTCCCAAACACATCAAGAAAAGTTCAATTAACCTTCTTGCTTTCAAAATCTAAAAATGGGTCAAGATTTCTGGTTCACCACAAGGGTGAAGAGCATACTCTCCTACCACCAAAAGACTCCTACAACAAGATCTTAAGTGCCTAGAAAAGAAACAACTAGTATATGCCACACTTGAAATGAAATAAATGAACAAGCACTTGATTGTTTTTATGCTTTTGGGCAGCCCTGCAAAAAGGATTAGTAGCCCTTATACATTTGAAGCTTTGACATGCATTCTTTTAGCAAATATTTCAAGCAACTAGGGCACACCTACAAGCACAACTTGTTATCCCCACAAAGGTTAGCACATCAAAAATCAAACATAAGTTGCAAATAGAACCCTGTCCTAACACAAAAAATTGAAACTAGCAAGCAATCAAACCAAAACTTGCCAAGAAAGATCCAAAAAATCACTCATAGCCAGGCCCAAGCAACATTTCTATCAACAAAAGGATCGTACGATACTTCACAGTATACTGGTGTGATATTTTCCTTCTATGCGATACTTCATGCTACTTACAGGCGACAGAAAATGATAGACAGTGCGACAGAATCTGCAAAGGTGCACGATACTTTGACTGGTAAAGTATCGCACTGGTATACAAGAAACTATCGTATGACTCTGGTAAACTGTCGTACAATAATCTATCAGAAAAAAATAGAGAGCCGAAACAACAAGCTAAATGATGACAAAAAATTGACGGAAAAGCATGAAAAGAAGGACAAAATAAGAGTGTTCTACCCCACGGTGGGCGCCAAAAATGTACACTCAGATAATGTACTTCTCTAAGTCATTACTTCCAAGAGAATCCATGAATGGGAAACCTTGAAAATGTGACCTAGAGCTCTCTATGCATGGAGTTGGTGGGATATTTAGATTGCTCTCAGCTAGAGCTATGAAGCTTATGACCTTGCTAGTCAACCACACAGTGAGAGATTCAATGAGCAAGAATGTCAATATCCTCAATAATCTTGAATGGAAATGCAATGCAACTATACTACTATGAAAATGCAAGTAAGCTATGAAAGGAAAATGAAAGTGTTACAATTCTTACTAATTAAGCTATGTGAGCTAAACTAGAGCATAAAGGAAATTAAACTAAAAATGTCATGGAAACTAAGCTAAAATGCAAGAATAGAGACTAAAGCAATAAGATCTCCAAAGCTCTAAAATCTCCAAGAAAACCTGTAGCATAAGATTAGTATTCAAAAGTTGGATTCTAAAATGAGAAGAGAGCTCTCCTTTTAAAGGAATTGAAAAGGAATGGACCATGGGGATTAAGAGGCAAAAGATTTAATCAAGGGTGGGGTTTGAAAGAGGGATCAATCCATGTGCACAAGATTCCTCCAATGAGAAATAAGAGTTGACTTTTGTGTCCCATGTGAGACAAAAAGGTCTTTTCTTCTTTTTATAAAATAAGAATAATGCTTTATTTGTGCAACTTAGGATAAGAGGAAAGTGTGGGCTTTTTATTTAATAAAAGGGGAGGGAATTCCTTTTAATTAAATAAAGACTTAGGATAAAATGGTTAATCCATAGAATATAATCAAATAAATGATATAATTAGGATTTGATCAAGGAAATTGATTTGAAAATTGCCAAGTATTGATTCAGGAAATTGATAAATTGATAAATGGGGCCCAAAGTCTAGGCGACCATTTTAGGGTGCATACAACTATGAGTAATTATTAGTAACTATTCATAATTGATCATAATTTTTTAAAGCTCTTATGTTGATATAGATTTGTGTGTGTCTAAAATTTCATGAATCAATACATTCATCGACTTCTCCACTATTGTTTTAGCTTACCATAAATGAATCTTATTATAATAAAAAATACATATTATTATAACCAAATAAACTCAAATTAGTTTGAAAATAAAATAGGAAAAATTTGAATTAACTCAATAAATCAACTTAAATTAACTCAAATATAATTGAATAAAATATATATTAGTTATTAATTTTTAATACATGTTATATGGAATCTTCAATATACTATTAACATTTATTTTTAAAATAAACATATACAAAAAAGAAATTTCAATTATTAAATGTTATCAATAAGTAGATCTTTTTATTGATAGTAGAGCTAGTGGTTTGCATGCTTGGAGACAAGGAGATTGCTTGGAGGCTTGTGGGCCCAAGTTTAGATCTGCCTTAGGGTTTCTATCAGTTCCTAATTATTTCAGAGCTGGACTTGTTAGAAGGTTGTAGAAATACTTTTGATTGTATTTGTCCCTAACCTAGAAGGCCTTACAATTGGGCATGTTAATGAAAATTCAGTTGAAAGCATTTTCTTGTTGTGTTATTCCACATTATTGGTGTTTGGCTGCATGTTTGGACTGTCCCTAATTGGATCCTCCTTACCTATCCTGCATCACATTATCCATTTCTTCCGACTTCACACTCATTCTCTTTAATTTCCAAAACCCTTTCACCCTTCGCTCTATCAAATTTCCATGGCCTCTACTTCGAGTTCCAAAACCGTGCATCTTTTTCCCCCACCGATAAAAAACCTACAAACTCTTTCATCCTTTCTTATAACCTATATTAATTTTCTAAAAAATACATATACAAAAAATGAAATTTCATTTATTCAATGTTTACAAAAAAATAGTTATTTTTCCATTCATTAAATGTTTTCTATCTCTGTCTCTATCTCTTTAACTCCCTCTCTTGATTCCCCTCTCTCTTCCTATAAAAAAACTAGCCCTATCGAAGGCAATCAGATATAATACTATAATAGTAAATTTCCCAATTTTATGAAGTATTAAGCATAAATGAGTTAACTCATATTTAATAGTTACTCATATTAAAATAAATTAAAATATAATTCACCTTACTATTGTATTGCCTCTTAAATACTTAATATACTTTTGGGAGAAAGAAATAAAAATCAACTTCGCACCAACTTTCTTCGATTTTTGAAGCTTTTCTACTCTTTCTTCAATACTAAAAAGAACTCATCCTCTTTGATTTCTGAAAACATTTTGTCCTTCACCAATTGGAATTCGAACTCATCCTCTATGATTTCCGAAAGCCTTTCTTCTTTCAATGATTTTGGAAAGCGGAGGAATCAAGTGCGAATTCTGAATGAAGAATCAAAAGACCTACAAACTCTTTCTTTCCTTCTTATAACCTATATTAAATATTAAAATATACATATACAAAAAATGAAATTTTATTTATTCAATGTTTTTATAAAATAGATATTTATTTAATTATTTATTTATTTATTTATTACATTACATTAGTGTTATCTTTACAGTAGCATTTGGATTAGGACCTTGATCAGGATTAGTATTTAGGGTTATGATTAGGATAATCATTTAGTTTGATGCCATGGTTTGGTTAGGATTTGATTTATAGTTTGACTTATAATTTTGTTTAGGATTAGGCCTTAATGTTTGTGTTAGCTTTAGCATTACAGTTAGCATACAAATTAGGGTTCTAAGTACGATTTAGGGTTACAATCATGGTTACAGTAAATCAAAGACCCCGCCACAATAAATTGACCTCATAATAAATGGATCAAACATTAAATGCTCATTCATCACCATTTAATACACACCTAAAATTATTAATTTTACATTATCCATTTCTTCCGACTTCACACTGATTCTCTTTAATTTGTGAAACCCTTTCACCCTTCGCTCTATTAGATTTCCATGCAATCTACTTTGAGTTCCAAAACCGCACATCTTTTTCCCCCACCGATGGGAAAACATTTACTGGTCATGATCTTAGAGATTCATAAATAGAAGCCTCATACTTTAACCTCCGAAAGTCTGACGAAATCATAGAGCCCGACACAATAAACACTAATGAAGAACACGATGTAAGTTCTTATAAGTAACTATGAGTAATTATTAGTAACTATTCATAATTGATCATAATTTTTTAAAGCGCTTATGTTGATATAGATTTGTGTGTGTCTAAAATTTCATGAATCAATACATTCATCGAATTCTCCACTATTGTTTTAGCTTACCATAAATGAATCTTATTATAATAAAACAAATATTATTATAACCAAATAAACTCAAATTAGTTTGAAAATAAAATAGGAAAAATTTGAATTAACTCAATAAATCAACTTAAATTAACTCAAATATAATTGAATAAAATATATATTAGTTATTAATTTTTAATACATGTTATATGGAATCTTCAATATACTATTAACATTTATTTTTAAAATAAACATATACAAAAAAGAAATTTCAATTATTAAATGTTATCAATAAATTTCATATACCTAAAACTATTATCTACCCATTATCTGTGTCATCTTTACCTTGATTTAATAATAAATTTTGCACGAAGTTAAAATAGACCATAATTTTGTTGATAGATATTGAATCCAAACATACAAAACCAAAAGAAGTTGAACCTTCAACCTAACAATGCCTTTACCATTAAGTGTCACTCTGATATATTGTGCTACGTAGAATAGTTGTCAAATATTATGGTTATGATCATCTAGATAGAACAGATGGTGAATGGAAACATATTATAGATAATAAATTGAATTTCTATGACTTGGATGACTTTTATAGAAGAATCAAAAAAACCCCCATACAAAACCCATTACACAGAAATTGATTGAGAGTGGATTAATCCAAGTAGCAGGCTTTCATGCGTCTATCCAAGCTCCAGAACTAATAATGGAATGTATTGCAAGATTTGATCCACACACCAAACAAATTAAGAAACAAAATAACGAAGTTCTGATCACTTTGGATAGAGGAACAATTCAAAAAAAGTTAGGACTGCCTTCAAGACAAGAATACAGAGATTGGAATTTTTCTTTAGCCGCTTCTTATTTTAATAAAAAGAAGTCACAATAGAGGGGTGTAATGTCAGCAGAATGGTTCCAAACAAGGAGATCCGTGAGTTCCAAACTACCCATAACTATTTATGGAACCAATCTCAAAAAGGATATACTAGACATTTTAGTGCTATTTCATAGGATAAGAGGAAATGAAGAAGCCCTAAATTTTGAAGAATGGTGGTTTTTCCTACCGCAAACAATCTGTGAAAAAGGAAGATATGTTGATTGGGCACAACTAATAAGTGACAGACTAATTGAGATGATTTTCTCGGCCAAGCATTCATTCTCTTTCTATTTGTCTTCCTTTATCATCTATGCCCTAGCACGCCTTCAGATATGGCTAGGGTTACCAACTGTTACATAATTTGATGAAGATATTCAGGTGTATGATTTATTCCCCTACTTACAATTACACAAAATCTATGAACATTTTCTAAGAGTCAATGATGCTTTCACTATGAAGTTATGCTGAGAATTCCAAGGTTTTCCTGAGCAGAGATTATCACATGCAGCTGTAGAGGCGATTATCCAATTTGGAAGTTATTTTCCAAAATTCCTGACATTTACATACTTCAGGATAGGAGCCTTTGATGACTTTTCATACAAATTGCCAAGATATATTGATGATAAGATCATGTTGATAAAGTTATGTACACAGATAATCAAAGTCAATGCTAGATACAGTGAGCGACATAAAGCACGTATTAATTTTCTCATTTCAATAGGACCTTATTCATGCCCTTCTAGCTCAAATGCCATGAATATGATCAAAGAGCTCAAGCGAAGTATTCATTTGAAAAGTATAACGTGCTTAAGCCTCATTTTGATTCCTCTAATTTTGTAAAAGATAACCTGCATCTAGGGTTGATTTTTCATCACATCCCTACTTTAGAAGACTTTGGGCTAATTGCAAAGATGACTTCGACATGAGAGAAAGGTCTTGGTCACATCTCATAGTTTAACAGATCAATTTATATTATGTCTGAATTGATGTGGAAGGAATATCTGAGGATGGATCAAATCTGTTGTCCTCCCATTATTTGAGTAAAATTAAAGACACCCCTATGCAACCTATCACATTCCAAATGCCAGAAATGGACAACTTTGACAAATCGTGGATTAATCGTGGCTCCTGGCCCTATATATTATCTGGCGCCGCCCAATAATGGATCCCATCCTTAAGAGAACCATGCAATGGGTGCAATGGAAGAAGACAACTAAAAGGAAGTCTACTAAATCCACACCACCTCCAACACAAATTCAATGTGCACCAACGACACCACCAAGGATATCAACAATGCAAACATTAGTTCAGTCTACTTCATAAAGTACAAGACAAGATGATCAACCTCCTTATAAGAACCAAGGAATATCCCCCACTTGTGAAAGTGGGTCAATTTTGTTCATCAATCTCGACACTCGAGACGAACTAGAGAAGAGAAAAGTGGAAGGTCAAATTATGGGTCCGCAAGAAAATCCACCACTATAAGCTGAGGATGACCAAATGACAAGACCTATCAGCTCTGATCCTCCTAGGGTACCCAAATTTTCATTCTCCTATGTTCCAGTGTAAACTCCTACAATAGTTCAGAAATTATTTGATATTGAAAGTTTAGCTTCAGCTTCCGAAGTTCTCGTCACTCCCTCATGGTTAGAGAAAACTACTGAGAGGAAAATAAAACAAGAGGAAGATAAAGTTCCTCCCCAAGATTTTATTTCCCAAATCATCAAGAGAACTCCCACTCCCAAAAGAAAGAAGGAAAAGGGAAAACTAGCTTCTCTGGGAAAAGATCCAGAAATAAGCCATGTAATCATTGAGGCTGCAGAAGAAAAAACACATGACAAACTCATTTAATTAACCCTAGCTAATTTTGATGTCAGTCAAATTGACATAGGCCCACCTCACCATGATCGCACAGTAGATGTGTGGGAATTCACACACCAAGAAGTGAGGGAGAGGTTGTATGAGATGAAAGATGATAAAAAAAATCTCAATTCTACTATCACCTGTCTCTCCAATTACATTAGTAAAATCTTTAGCACACTCTCTTCCCAACCAGGATTTTAGGCATAAGGTATTTTTGATCCCACACTCGATTCAAGCCAAGAATTAATCACACAACTACATGAGGACAAACATATGAGACAAATAGCATGAGATTGGATAATAGACCTTAAATCAAGAGGTTTACCACTCATTGAATGCCTTGGGGCTTATTAAAAAATCTATTTCCAACTTAAAGATGTGGTGCATATAGACTTTCAGCTACTCAAACAAGAAAACAAATCATATGACAAAATACTAGCTTTATTGCAGAACCTGATGGAAATGAATAGTGAAGATGTTGTCAGTCTAAACATTTTGAAATCCGCTGATGAACCACTGCAAAAGTGGATGTTCTCACTGACTTTCAAAATGGAAAGCATCACATAAGTCCTTGAGCATCTATAAAACATGCTCAATACCCTCAAAACAAGTATTACACACATGGAGAAAATCTTTACAGACTTAGCCTATAATTCACATCAAGGAAAATGAGAAGACAATATAGACCTTGAAATGATGAAGAAAAATTATCAAATTCATATTGATATCATATCATCACTCCTGCTACATACTGTAGACACCTAAAATTGTCCATTCACACTAATGTTAATTTTTATTAATATTTGCCCTTAACATTATGGTTAATTTTATTAATTGACTATAATTGTTATATTCTTCTATTTATTTAATTAAATTTATTTTAATTAAATAAATTCATTTTCTCTTTCTATTTAAATTTTATTTAAATACTATAATATATTAAATTAAATTTAATATATTATCCCTCCATTTTCCTTTATAAAAAAAATTATTTTATTCCTCCACTAGCCTAAAGTTCTTCTAAACCATGAGTAAATTAAATTTATTTTAATTTAATTTATTTTCTCGTTTTCCTATTCTTACCTTTTTTGTAATATTCCTCTAATCTTAATTAAAAGGTGGATTACCTCTAATCATGTGCATAATCACCTTTTCCAAGGTGGTCACCTCCCCATCTTTTTTCTCCACCAATCATTTTTAAATTCTCATTTTCCTTCTCAAATGAAGTTTCATTTTGCCTCTTCATCTTTTCTAAACCCTACCTAACCTTTAATCCTAGCCACTCATTATTTTGCCTCTTAATCCCCACCGTCTAATCCTTTTCATTTTCTATAAAAGGAGGCCTCACTCCTCATTTCAAAAAAAATAAAATTCTTCTAATCTTCTTCAAGGCTGGATTCTTCTTAATGCTTCTCAATTCTTATGCATCTTCTAGCATTCTTAATAATTCTAGTTCTAGTTCTTTCTTTGCATTCTAATCTTGTTTCTAATCTAGATCTTGTTACATCTTTAGCATAGTTTCTTAATCTTGTTGCATTATCATTATCATAGTCTTGAATCAATCTTTCATCATTTAATCCTTATCATTTGTGAAGCTTGGGACAAGTTCCTCACACTTGTTGTCAAATCCTTCACCATCATCTAGCTTGCATCCCATAGTTTTATATTAGTTTTGCATTTCATTTTTGTTAGGAGAGCATACCCACAATAATATCAAAGAGCAAATCAAACAAGGCTTTGGGTGCCATTGTTTTAGCTCATCGGAGGTTGTAGTGAAGATTACTTATTTTGTTGCATTTGAAATGACTAACATCTAATGTGATTTTGTTTGGTGTTTTGGTATTTTTCATTCCAGCAAATAGGTTCATATTTTCATTGCATACACATACCAATCTGGAGACCTTCACAAATTGACCGCAATTGATGTCATATTAGCTACTGCAACTAAAGACGCACAAGGCTTCTCTGAAGAAATCATACAAGTCAAGAAAAGCCATGAATACTGGATGATAAGAAATGACAATATTATCATACTAGAGGATCAAGAAATGACAAGAGTATTCACAGCTATGGAAGATTATCATAAAACAAAAACCAAAGGAGCGAAC